>NDXB01004181.1:198636-232067 GCA_002631895.1 Agapornis roseicollis | reverse complement strand
CAAAACAAAGTATAAATTAAATAGACAGAGAAAAGCAAAAAAAAAAAAAAAAAAGAGGTTTCACAAGTAACCCTAACACCTCTAATACAACACTGCAAGCAAAACCAGACAGTTCAAAATAGTTTGCATTTTTTAGGATTAGATGGACAAAAGCTATGCTTTGATTTGCAAAGTTCACTTCTACATTATGCTGGTGATGCCTAACACCCACCCCTGCCCTCTACATCCTACGAGGCTGTCTCTAGACATTTCAGAACCATTCTGGCAGGTTTTCTGAATCTGCACATTCATGGCTAGATTTTTCATTTATTTTCCAACACAAACAAAAGCAATAATCTTTCAGTGAAATTCAGCCCCACACTTTTTTTCTCATTATTTAGATGTCTAAACATTCCTCCCAGTGGTGTCTACATAATGTTTTAGGGAAACCAACAAAGAAAACTCCACCAGTCAGTGGAATTGTATGCAAAACTTGTAACAAGTTTTCATCAAGAAGAAATACATCTGGAGAGATATATAAAAAAAAAAAAGTTACAGATTTAACACACATATGTGCCCACAAAAGAGGGAACAGAGACTGCTTTGCAATGTTATCTATAGCAGGCATTATGAAGCTTCCAGTGGAATTCAAAACTATTATAAAGTTGATATAAAGAATTACCAATGCGATGAATAAAATCAGAGATGTTTGATTTATGAAAATAATTTTGAGAGTGTACATAAACTTCTATGTAAATATTACTACATGTTTATGTTGACTGCACGGCTACATAGTAAATCTAAAATAATATTCAACATTATAGTATTTGTCATTTGATATTAATATCAGTCATTAGATATTAACTACTTACTATTAAGAGCCATGATATTGTCTGTTCCTGGATGATGGAAGTTTATTCCCATACGCCCTGCAATGTAAATAAAAGGCATTTTCAATGTTTTTCTTTCAAAACTGAAATCCAGTAATATGCAAAATTGCTAAAGGGGATGAATATTCAGGATAGCTCAGTCTTTCATCTACCGAAGACAGCTTTCCAAGAATACACATTTACAATGTTCAACACTGCAGTACCTTTATTATTATGTACTTAAGATATTGAAAATCACAGAATGAACTGTGAAAATTATTATTTTTTAACACAACCCTTTGCTTTGTACTAGGAAAATATTATGCTTACCCTTTCAAAAAAAGGCCTCAAAGTTCAACCTTGCTGCAGTTATGCCATTTATAGTACACTTCAAATAACAAACACAGTATTTCAAAACCTCCACTTAATTGGTAAAAAAAAAAAAATCACTGTTTTCCATACTACCTGTGATACTACCTGAGCTCCCAAGTTAATGGATCACTGGAGACAGAGTGCTTACACTGGTTTTGTATTATTTCCCTAAGAATGTGCTATTGCTTACTATTCGGAGTAAGACACTGGGTTGGAGGGACCATTGGCATGGAGTACATTCCTATGTACTTTGAAAAATACTGATTCTTGACCCATAATATGGGACTATCATTTACAGAAGGTCCACCATGATATCCAAATAAATTCTGCCTGTGCCAGTTTCCAGGAAGCTGGAGAGATGCAAAATAGTACCTATTTTCTCAGGTGGAACATAACAATGGAAAACATAGCTTAACGAGATCTCTGATGACTTGGGGAACTGGAAGTAGGAACAAATTCACATGTGGTTACTTTGATTCAAAGAAGACAGTCCCCAGAAATCTACTTTTACCATCAAGCCAAAAAATGGGACAACTATATTAACTGTTCAGATTAGTTTTAGATACTATTTAACTGAGTTGAACTATCAAAAACTTTACCTAAAGAAACTTCATAGCAGGACTTTAAGTAAACCACCCTCACCCCTTCCCCACAAACCAATCTGAAATCTTTAACTGGTGTTAGTCCTTGTTTCAAAAAAGATGGATCATTATAGCCACATAAAAATTATTTCAATTAAGTAGCGTAAGTAACTTGAGTTACTTACAAATGTTGTAATCCATTTCATATGCTGTCTGGTTTGTGGCTAAGTTTGGGATCTAAGGAAGAAGGCAGTTTACACTGGCACTCAAATATGGGAGCTCAAGACCCCCAAACTATACTGAAGAACCAATACATGAGTTGAGTTCCTATACTTCTGCAAACCCCTGTTTTGGCAAAAAAAGCTTCTGGAAAGCAGAACTAAAGCCAGTCTTCTCAAATTAGTTCTTATCAATAAGTTAAAGCCTTCTATTTCCGGTCACAGAGACTGCTGTGCTGCAGTTAATATTCTTTCTGAACAGATTCAAGATGAAGTTTCAGTATAATTGTGGAACTAAGTCACAAGGAGTTTAAAAAAACCAAACAAATACACATTTTCTTCACATTATAATTTTCTCCTTCTTTTAGAAAGAAGTGCTACCACAATAAGACTATGAAGCAAACAGCACCTCCAGAAAGAATTGGGGACAGAAGGAAGGTAAATAAAACCTCAATGTTTAATTTCCAACTCCTTGAACAAAGCTTTTTAAAGACATCTTCATTAACTACTTCAGATTTCCTAATGACAGACAAAATTCTCCTATACACATTTCCACATTTATCTGGCAGAAACATTAAAGCTGATATCATTTCAGTTTATATAAGCTTGTGCCAAAGTATTTCCAAAATCTTGCCAGATGGACATTAATTCCCTTTTCCTTAATAGCATATTAATAAGCATAAGGTTACAGGCTTTACTTGTAAAGAGAAAAGGTGTGTGTATATATAATAATCTATATTTGTAACTAATACTTGTAAAAGGAAAAAAAGGAACTGCTATAAAAAAAATAAAGAGTAAAATTTGAATGCCTAATACTTGGATGGGCTCTTCTGTTTTCTTTTGCTGAAGCTGAAATTCTACTGTTTGACCAGCTTCAGAAATAGAATAGTATCTGTGACATCTGGGTTTGTTTTTTTATCTCCCTCCAGGCTGTCACTGGACCAGGTGCTGCTTATGTGACATTTTGTCACCTGCCCTTGGCCTGCTATTTTTAAACAGTTCTTGTCAGCTATCTTTTAAGAGGAGCAGAAAATACAGAGCAGCACAAGCAGAAGGACATGTTGTCACACTGAGCTAAGCAACAGTGTGGGATAATTCTGTGCATCTTTCAGAGGTTCTGCAATGCAATTACATAGAAACAAATTAATGGGATGCTTCCAAACACACCTGCATTGAAAGCATTCAAAACAGACTGGTAATGCACCAGTCATAAGACATTTAGTTACCAATAATTATATAGTCTTTCATATTAGCTACATTTTAATATCTTGCTGTTTGAAGCAAATTCTTCCATTAAAAAAGAGGCCAAATGCAGATTACAGAAGTGCATAATTATCTAAGGAACAACAACAAAGCACAAAAAGGAAATTATGAATTTATCCATTTAGAATTGCAATGTGAAACTGTGAAATGTAATTAGGAATATGAACTTTCAAGGACATATTTGGGTTAAAACCAGTAATTATTATCAGAAAACAGTTTTAAGAAAAGTACATGTATGTTACTTGGACCTTTACAAAGTCTATATAAGCACATATTTCTAATTATAGTTTTAAAATGGGAATGGGATCTCTGCATAAAATTTCTGCTTTTTAAGAATCTTAGACACAGTAAGCACAAACACGGAGAGTTAGAGCATGGAAGTTATGGACTCCAGTACTTCACTGAAATCATAAATAGTAACTCTTCCAGTAACAGCATCCCAGTATTTGTATTCAGTGTACATCTGCCATTTTCAGTTTGTTATCTCGGTTTCGTAACTACCTAGTGAATATATTTTCAATTATGTGCTTTGACAACACACACTGATGTTACTGCAGTTGGGCTGCAATAACAATCACTCTTTTACTTATGCCTTTTCAATTCCCAATTAAAAAAAAAAAATAATTAATCCAGTTGTGCAATTCTTGATCTTTAAATGTTTCAGAATATAAATAAGAGCTTAATAATTCTTGTATATATCAAGCTGCTCTTTTGCATATCTTACATCATTAAATTCCTTAAATTGTCTCTGGTAGCAGCATTTGGAGAGACTTTTCTCAGTGGACTGCCTAAGTGCTCTGCTGCATGTCCAATATCATGCTTGCCATGGCTGAGAGCCCAGTTCCTTCCTAGCGCACATGTCAAATATGTGCATCTTCTTTTCTGTACTATACTGGAAATAAAATGATGTTAAATGGAATTTAACTTCACCTCATTCATTGTAGAAGAGAGTACTGATTTTGAAACAATTCTGAAATCTTTCCAATAACTTAAGGGTGTACACCCTTTCCACATAAGAATCTCTTTACGTCTTTTACAAATGGATAACCTGATTTCTTTTAATTGCTTAGATAATTTCAAGTTACATGAACACTTTTGAGAAAGAATGTTATTCCAGAAACAACAAACCTGGATATCAGTACACTTCTACCACTATCCAGTTTCTTAACAATGTTTAGAGCCAGGCTTGTCTATAGTGGTACCCCTCGTCTCAACTTTAAAATCCACTATTTTTAGCAGATCTTGAACCTTATGTACACAATCTGCTTACACCTAAATATAAAACCCACCTTTGACTTCATCTTTCTATATGTATGCTGGTATTACCATTATTTTCCCACGTCTGAAACAAACACCAGGGACTAATCAGCTCTAGGTTTATAACTAGTGCTTTTGCTTTCAGAGATTTCTCAATTAATTGTCTCTTTTTATTAATTTTCTCAAATGCTCTACAGTTTGTTGAAATCAAACTTGTGAAACCCTAATCAGGTCCTGGACATGAACACTCAAGTGAAGGATTTTTAAGATTACAGTTACCTATTCTCATCACTTTCATGTCACAATCAACATTCCAAGAAACAGTGTTCCTTGACTATATATTGGGTGAAACTTCTTGCACTGTTATACCTCATGCCTTTCTCCAAGACAGACCACTCACCAATTCAGCAATTGGTATTTGGCATGAAATTTGCTAGAAAATGTCCTGAATTTAGTTGAAATGAGAATTTCCTCTCACATATTCCTTAACATCATTGTTGGTATCAATTACAAGTTATGACTATGGACTCCAGTGGCAAGGTCAAATGAAAATGCTAACAGGACTAGATCTGCTCTCCCTCCCTTGTAATAATACCTCCTTTATCATTCTTGTCTATCTATTTCAAAATTGGTGCCAACAAAATGCAGTACAAAACAGCAACAGTCATCTGGATAGATAGGTAGCAAGTGGGGCAGTGCAAAGATGAGACACACAAAAAAGTGCAAATATCCAAGGAAGACCCGTATTCCATCAAACATCTGAAACAAGATGATTATTTTGACCCATATGTATTTGGGGGTCTAATTTACAGCACAACCTAACACCTCCCCACACATACTGCCATACCCTAAACCATGAGTCTTGGCTCCATGATTCACAAATAGCACAAGATTCAGAAGCATGAAGCACATGTGTGTATATGCATGGATACGTGTATATAGGAATTTTAACCACTTTTACATGACTAGACCTCAGATGATTCTCTCTCCTATCCTTTCAAAAATAGACACCTGAAAGTGATGCTACATAACTCAACATAAATGCCCATACATGCTTCTCAAAACATTTGAAAAGAACTGCATAAGCAAGTGTCTGCAGAAAGAATTATAGAAATACAAGGTAACTCCCTGAAGAACCTTGTTAGTTCCCTTCCTCCCTGCTTATTTTTAAGTCTATCTGCCATATGTTCATATCCATAATTTAAACACCTACTTGGGACTTACATATTTTTTACACCTTACCATACTCAGCAGAACAAAAATACTATTGTTTGCCAGAAGGGAAATGCAAAGCACTATTACTGTGTTTACACATATATATTTTTACTGTGCAAGCACATACTGTGACAATGTGAACTAAAGTGTATAATCATCAGCTAGAATAACAGCTGATAGTAATAAAGCTTGCTGATACTTCTTCCTATCAGTGAGTAAACAAATATATGCCATCAGTAGAGAAAACAACCTATAAAACATAACAAATACACTACAATGGAATGCACTCCTCATAAGTAAATTATATTGCTCCAATAAAACACAAGGTTCTTGCATATATTTGAGTAGTGCAAACATTTTCAGCTTGAAAACAGTTACATTTCCAAAACATTAGTACTTTGAATGCAACACCTGATGAACATGAAAAGAAAATTGGTTTTACTTGTAAGGGGTAGACAAGCATATGTACACATATTCCCATACTACATATAGTTCTTAATCTTTACTCAAAAGAGCAATATTGGTACTCTTATTGGCCAGTTTGGGGGGAATAAACCAAACCAATATGATAGAGCTTTTCATTTGCAATCCATTCTAAAACATACAAACTCTCAAACAGCAGAGAAGCAAGAAGGAAAAAGTATATAAATACATGAAAAAAAAAAAAAGAAAAAAAGAAAAAAGAAAAACTGGAAATAAGGAGAAAGAAAAATTGGTATCTGCTACCACCACTTCTTAAACTAAACAAAGTAAACACAAATCCCCCACCAATCTTGTCCAAAAGAGATTCAGCAGATCAAAGACAAGGACAAGCTGGGGGTCAGCAGCAAATTAAGAAGTATGATCATACTATATGATCAAGGAAGAAAGAATTTAATTTAAGAAACATGAACTATTTAATGGCCATTTTGTACTGAATAATAATAATAAAAAAAAAAGCAACCACAAAAAGAACCCAAAAAACTAAAGAGGAGTTTTTTTTAAATACACATTTTCAAATTGATAGAAAAAAGAATATTTCCTGTAAAAGTATTAGCTTGAGTAGCCTAATTTAACACACAGATATGTGCAAACACATCTGTCTGCTTACGGTGGTTTTCATGTGCATTTACAGAAAGGTGTCTGATGAGCACTGAGATGCTCAGAAACCCTGTCACAGTGCACTTTTTTCTAATGACAGTGTTGCAGAAAGCTCTGACTGGGGAGCACCATTTCTAGGACTCAGATGACCACATTTGTTCTATTTGCACGACCTTTGTGTTCAGCTGATGACTGCAAATACAAATACAACCTGTTCACCTTCACTTTTCTCAGGTCATATCGCAAACCTACTGCTTTGCTTATGAAGAGCTTATTAACAATTAGAGCTGAACAAAATCTGTTGCATGCATTGAAGTTAACTGAAGATAAAGATGAAAAAGTAAAGTTCCATTCTATATGTATTATGTATATCTATATGTATTATAATATTGCCTAAACTGCATACAATCTTCAAACACTGCTGTCAAACCTCATAAACAATACAGTTATGGTAAAGGTAAGAAGGACATATTAAATTTTACTTAGTTTTCATATGACCTGATAAAGTCTTTATGATAGTTAAAAAGTAGTAAATGCAGTAACTCAGTTTCCTGCTGTGCAAATATACTGGTGTCCTTCATATTAAGTATTGAAAATTTAGATAAAAAGTTTGCCCACAGATGCTGTTTCCACTTCTGAACTGTTGTATATTTATATTCAAAGTCTCAAACAATCCCAGAATAACAAATGCTAATATAGTCAGGGAGTATATACATTCTACTGAAATGACATAATTAACATATATTTTATATATCCTTCTACAGTAAAACATCCATTAGTTTTAATAAAGCCTGCTCTTGAAATTCTTGTACCTGTGTTGTCTTCAAATATTCATACTTGAAGACATGTCACATTGATACTTTATGAAAACCTCAGATTTTTTTGTTAGTTGGGGATTTGCACATTATGAAGTTTGTTTCGATTCAGATTTAGAATAAACCCCAAATATTTGTTACCTTCTGTGACAGTACATTTAAAACAAATATTTCAAAGGGACATGATTTCTCTCAATTTAATTTCAATTCAGTTTCATGATCTATCAGTAGCACATGTGCACAGCATATGATCTAACACAGCTGAAATATTTTATTTGATTATTTAAAAATAGAAGAAAGGCAGCTGCTAGTTACTACTGATCAAAATATTTTTTATAGATCAGAATGCCTCTGTTTGTGTTGTAATGCAATACTTTGACATGGATAAACATATTGCAACAGTGACATATTACACCATAGACAGGAGACACTTTGATGTAGGAAAGAAATGTTTTAGTCAGTAATAAGTAGCATCTATCCAAAGTTATTCTGATAATTCAGTTCTGCCCTACAGCATTAGGTAGGAGTAGTACACACATACCAACAAGTTATAAAATACACCCTTTCCTTGCTAAAGCAAAACCCTCTCCCATGTTTTTGTAGTGTATGATATATATTACTGGCAACTCAGAAAATAAATAGGACAGTTCAGGAAAACGTCTTCAAAGACACTGCACTGTTTTGTCACATAGGCCTGCTTATGTGACAGGGAACACAAGGAAGAACCAGATACCCTTGCCCATATACAGTAATTTGCCTTTAATAAGAAGTTTAACAATTCCCTTACTGCACTTTTCCCCTTCTTTTGAAAGGAGAAAAGGATTTATGAGTATTGCCTCAAGGAAAAGAAAGATGTTGAAGCTGGTCTTGATAACAAGAACGCAGGTAAGGAAGTCTGCCTAACTGTCTTGGGAGAAAAGAAAACGAGGCTTCCTTTTTAATGGGTTTACATACTTTAGATCTCAAAGAATGAAAACAGCAAACAGTTTATAAAGTTACACAGTTCCTTGACTACAAGGACAGAAAGACAGAAACCTACAGCAGGGTACCCCTATCTTGCAGAAAAAGATGAGGAAAAAAAAGAGCTGACACCAAAGAGTTTCTTCCAAGATGGGACTCAAGATAAAATGCAACATGGATGGATAAACTGGTAATTTATCCTAGTCCAGAAGCCCCAGAGCTAGGTATCAAATCTCTATTACTGCAAAAAACACCCAAAAAAACCCTAAGTGACCCTAGCTTTCTTAGGTGGAGAGCACCATGCCAGTCTGCCAATCAGACTGAGTTAGCACTCGCTCAATGTAATTCAATATTGCAAGACTGAGGATCAGTTAGTTTCTGCTGCACTAACAATCCTTCAGCCTTTCTTTTGTTCCACACTTGAGAGTAACACCCCCAAAAAAGTCGCTTAATCACATGCCCTCTCAAAGCCAAGTGGATCATACTTTTAAAAAAGTGACCTACTCTGGTGACCTTGAAATAAACTGAATTTCCATAGCCTCAGGACAAAGTCTGATCACACCTCAGATTCAGAGAAAGGGTGAAGCTTCAACTACTATGAACAACTTGATAGACTCTTTCTCACCCCTAAGCTTCTTCACTACCTCCACTGAACAATGCAGAGCATGAGGAACTTATATCGCATGATCAGATAAAACACATCACAGAAACATTTTAATTTGGTCTTCACATTAGGATCTGTTACTGTTAACCCTCATCCACATTCTAATCTAAAGCCCTTGTTCTATATCCAAGATAACTACTTTTTGTTTCAAGTATCTGCTAAGATGTGAGTAGGCACATATGCCAAGAGGGACTACGTTCCAAGCAGAGTTTCAACCTTCAGATAGCCACCTGCAATATTTTACTAATGAATACATATATGACAGTACTTCTAAAAATACTCATTTGCTGAAGACTTTGTTGCCAGCAGCAGGATGAAATGATCCTGAAATAGTTGCACTGGCTTTGTAACATGCATTGGAGGCTCCAAAACATGCAGAGCTTTTCTAGAATTAAATCTTCCTGTGTTTTCAAGATCAGAGGCTTTTCACACTGATCTTTTCACCCCTTTTGCTTAAAAATTTGGATAGTAAATACAAGGCCAACTGACATGCAAGTGTTGTTAGCTAAAATTGTTTGACAAAACAAGGCTTATTTACCAAAAGGTGAACAATTTAAAAGGTCATTTGAAAGCCATCTCATTTTGTCTGATAACTTGTTAAACCAGGACTTCCGTGGTTCTTTTACTTTCCATCTACA
Organism: Agapornis roseicollis; assembly: GCA_002631895.1. Lineage (NCBI taxonomy): Eukaryota > Metazoa > Chordata > Aves > Psittaciformes > Psittacidae > Agapornis > Agapornis roseicollis. Next base: position 222,156 of record NDXB01004181.1, on the reverse strand, counting down.
CAAGAAAAAGCTGCACAAAACCTGAGAGACAACAGTCACAGATGCCAGCAGAAGGAAAGATTTAAAGGGAAAAAAACCCATACCTAGTTTACTATGAAAGACAAAGACAGTTAAATGAAGAGGAAGTAGCTCTGAGAGTTGGTTAAGTTAATAACATTCCAGAAACAGCAGCTGAAATTTTGCACAAGGCTCATCCACACAGGAATGTCTAGAAGGAACTGGAAAGTAAAAAATCAAGCTGAAGTATGTAACAATGACTTAAGAAATGAGCAACAGCAAGCAGGGGCAATAACTTACTTTCACAGGGTGATTGAAAACTAAAATGTGCTACTACTTTAAAGAGGAGAGACAGAGAGTGGGATAAGTAAGACAAACAGCAAGATAGCTTAAAAGACAAGATTAAGTGAAACCTGAGGAAGGTACAGAGAACAGCAGCTGAAAACCTGCATCTTCAGCAGAGAAAATTGGAAGTACAGGGAAAGAGGTAAGACCAATTTTCATGGAAAAGGCAACAATAACAATGCAAAAGGAAAATAATTGGACAAGTGTATCAATGTTTGCAGAAAAGAGTAGGTTTTTCTGAAAAGGATCCTGTTGAAATAGTAACACTGTTTAATAGTAACTGTTTAATACAGAAGACAACTCATCTTGGAAGGGAGAATTAATATCCTGGAACAGTCACTGCTATGAATGTTGCCAGTCATGCTGCATAGTGTGAAAACAGGAGAGGGAAGTGCACAGTATGTCAAGGCAAAGCTGGAGGTTAGCAAAGTAAGATCTGTAGGGAGAGGGAGGAGGAAAAGGAAGTAAGACAGAGAATCAACTACATCAATGGGAAAAAAGACAGCTGTAGTGAAACAGAGGTTAACTATGAGTAAACAATATTTCTCCAACAGTTACTGGACTGGAAGCTGGAGGAGAGCCAAGTAACAAGGCCAGAACAGGTGAGCAGCACTGAATGAGAATATGAGATAGTTAAAAAAAGCACATCCAGTAAGTGACATAAGTGTTCGTTAGAGCAAAAATAGAGCTAACAATTCCACTGGCAAATGGAACAAATAAACTCAAGCTTTCAATTAATATCCAACTCTTTGCTTCTACTTTTTGAGCACAAACAGTTCCTACTGCTCTCAAATATCCATTTAAGGTAGGTAGTTTCCTACATAAACTGTTAACCCAGTAGAGATGAAAATACTAAGTTTGTTTTGGAAAGGATACTTTTCTCGAAAAGCAAGAAGATACTTTATGAAACCAAGAATTTCATTTCTACCTCATGCAAAACACCAACATTAAATAGCAGCATGACCCACAGGTGCAGCTGTGGAATATGCCACTTGCAACACTTACAAGGTTAGCTCAGCTGAGTACTTGAAAGTATTCTTGATAGAATGACTCAACAACATGGAAGACTTAAATATTTTCACCCACTATTATTTTATGTGCTAATATTCCTATTAAAAAAAAGAAATGGTTTTAAGGAAACAAAATTGTACTTATGTGATGTTAAAGTCTTTTTCTAGAGTCCTACTTTTCTAATCCTATCTTTCTCATTTTCTCACACATTCAGGTTCGTATGGAAATTCAGTCTTTAAAAAAACAGTCTCCATTTGTATATTTAAATAAATACTGATTTAAAAACAACATGGGAGTTTTAGCTAGAATTAATAGGATACAATAAATGCTTAAATCTACTTACAGAAATTGGGATTTCTTTCTTTTTTAAATACCAGCTATATGAAATATATCCAGCAGAAATCTCAGTTTTGTTTTTTGTATGTTTCAGGCAAACATTATTTTGGAAAACTAAGGTCAGAACAGACATGAGACAGTATTTCTTGCCATTTTAGATATCTGAATAATGGCTAAAGACAGATGAAGCATACAGCACAGCAAACTTCAAGATAACAGTGGAGAGCACCAGCTTAAAAGAACTGAGAAAACAGAATCCAGTTTGATATGGCTGTAGAAAAAAAAAAAAATCCAACCAAAAAGAAAAACCACACAAAAAAATCTGTATCCAGAAAGACAGTGAAAAAGGCATAAAACCTAAGACCAAGAAAAAATATTTTTCCACATGCAATATGTAAACAGGGAGGGAAGCAAATGAGGCAATCATGACATCGGGAAAGTGTGTATATAAGCATTAGCATAGCCACACACAACTCTATTTCTTCTCTATCAATTTCAGTGTCCTCACTTCTCAGTGTTTCCAAATCATATCTATTTCCTTTGTACAGAGCTTAGTATTAGCTACCGTCTTCAAAGTGAGCAAGTGTGCATGTAAGCAAGAATGTCTACCTATTTTTAAACTTAACCACTGAAAGAATAAGAAGAGGAGTGTGCAGGTCAATCACGAATATTTGTTCATTTAAATGCTGCCACCACCTTTCACTATTCAATATCAGCTAAGTATTAGAAATGGTTTCATCTCCAATGCCACAGCTGGTAAACAAACACAGTTTAGTAGCATAAATAATCAAAACTCTCCCAGCATTTAACAACATCCTAATAGCTTTTGGTTCCCCTAACAGTTTGATATCTAAATTAAAATACTTACAAAAAAAAACCCCAAAAAAACAAAACCTGAAACATCTGTAGAGAATGATTATTTTAGATCCCTATATACTACCTGATGATCCAAAAATAAGAGTCACATTAACTTTGAGTAAGATATTGAAGAAACAATTGGACTTCAGTTTCACTACACCTTTTCTGACCTGACTGCAGCAGGAGACCCAACTGCGCAATTTGCTGATGCACAAAACCAAGTTTCAGAAATGCCAATTAGTTTTTCACAATGCTTGTGCACTCACAAGAAATGTATGCAGATTTCACCTGATCTTCCTACAGTATAGATGATTATCTTAAGATGGGAAAACAGAAGCTTTTCATAACTGACAACTCATTCATTAGCAAAAAGTTTATAGCGAAACTGAAAAGCTGATTTTTGTTTAAACACCAAGCAAGCATGGACATATGAATATTCCTAACCTGTAAAATGATTCCTCCACATTATATCAGCGAAACTCATTGGTGGGCCACTGGGAGGGTAGTGTTTACCTTTCAGAGGCTCATGATCAGTCCTTATCATATCCATTAAGGAATTTTCCAAAGAGTGCAAGTTAAAAGTGTCATAGGGCCTATTCCGGTCCTAGAAGAGAAGGGAAAAAAAAATAAAAATAAAAAGAACAAAAAGAAAAGAAACTGTTTTAGAAAAAAATCATTTTCTAACACAGGCTCATTTCTTATTTTATAAAACTTCAGCATTCAATTTTACATTTCTTCTTGATAGAACTTTTTATATTACAAAAATAATTGATAAATACAAGCCTACAGCTGTGGAACTGATACCCTTTCATTTTGCAGTTCTCACCAGTACAGCCATGCAGGAGGTTTTTTAGTAGTCTTCAAAATACACATACAATCAATAGTTAATTCTAAACATTATCATTTAAACAGGAACTTAGACATAAAGCAATAACAATGTTTACATTTGAGAAGTTAAATTGTTTCAGAGTTCAGAGAATTTTGATTTGTAGCTTCCTCGTCTGCTTCACACTGCTACCTCCACATCAGAGCAGAAGCAAGCAATGCTCAAGATGCCAGCAGGCACATTTATTCCAGAAAGTACCAAGCAATTTTTCAGACATCTATAATGAATCTCACAGAGTTAAGGAAAGTACACCAGGTGCAAAACAAAACAAAAAGCAAGCTGGGATATGCAACACTTTCATACTAAGGCACTCAAAAACCTGAGCAAGGGTTGATTTGTATTCAAATCTCTCATTTTAAATTCACCATAGTTCTGCATCCAGTTTTTAAGAAAAAGCAAAACAGAAAAAGAACAAACCAAACACAAACGAAACACCCTAACAAAGCACAACAGACAAAATACTCCACCAACAAACAAACAAAAACGAAACAAACCAAGGACCCACAACCAACCCTTTAGCAGGTCTATGAAAATAACCAGGTTCAAAGGTCAGGAACAATGTTATAGAGGAGTAATCTCTTCCTGCTCATGCACCCACAGTACTGTACACAATGGGGGAGTATAACAACAGCCCCCTGTAGTCAGACAGTTTCTAAAAAACATTAATTTTCTTATTCTTATCACTACTATTAAAAAACCAGTAAAGAACAAGTATCTAAAAGAGCAGTTTTTCTTTGCACAGTGTAGTAGGCTACAATTAATCAAGAGTGGTATAACATTCAACTGTGCAAATTGAAACTTTCATTGTCAAATGCTCCCAAAATTATGGAATAATGTTTTCCACATACTGGTTTCTTCAAAATAATTTTCCTGCTTCAAAAAATACAATTAAAATTCTTCTGACAAAAAGCAGCAGTATCCACTGAAAGTGTAACAAAATTCTTGTCGTAGTATAATTTCTCTTGAACCCTCTTTCTTAGGATGTCTTTAAATAAAACTAAAGAAGATAAGAAGTTCACTGGTATAATTAAGCTTTCTTTTAATACTCCTGTTCTGGAATTCAAATAAATGTACATGTTATTAAGCTAGCTGCTACAGAAAGCTCCAAAATATAGATCATCTTACCACAAAAATCTCATGTTCCCACAGTCTGCCTACTCTAAACTGAAGATTCAACTTCCCTTCTCCAACATGTCAATTTTCTATAAGTGAACTAGCACTATATTCTTCACACATTTATTTCACCTATTTAGCATTTTTTTGGCAGTCAATATGATGTACAAAGAGTAATACTTGATTTCTGTTAGCAGCTATACTGAGCATTAAAGTTGAAATGAGTTCACCGATAGTCAATTTTCATTGTTGATGATTTTTAAGTTTTCTTCAGCTGCTTAGAATGACAGCATTTGAATGCTGTATTTAAAAGTGTACTTGTGCGCTATACAAGTGCATCAATACATACTGAATATAAAGTCAAACTGATGCCCAGAAAATCTAAAACAGATACTGAGGAAAGAGCCCTCCAAAAGAAAACAAAGCAATGTGTAGTATAAGGTTTGTTTTATTTCATATTCACTTCCTTAACAAAAATGCAAGGCTAGAGAGAAAAGGTACAACTTAGATGTAAAAGCATGCCATTCTTGTGCTATACTAGTGACTTGATCAAATAGGATCTGTATTACTCCCTCAAAGCAAGAATTTTAGTTGTCTTTTTCTATTTGTTTTTTACAAATACATTTTATATACCTGTACTGTGAATACAGGAGGTCAGCTGTTACAGTACTAAAGTAGAGCACCTTTCTGAAGAAAAAGTATGAAAGCAAACATACACTTTATATCATAAATAGGGGTGGGGAAGTATTTTTCAGTTAGATCAGTCCCCTGATCTAGTTTACTATACAGCTGTACCAACACTTGCTGGAGAGCGAAAGGGCAGGATTGCTGCTTTTGCCACAATGACAGTTTGTTCCAGCGTCAAACATTCCAGAAATTACAGTCTTAGAGGTCAGAAGGGGTGAGTTCAGAAGAGGACACAGCCTGTAAATTGAATGCAACTGTCCTTTATTAACATACATATGTTATATTTTAAGTATGCCACTATAGCAGCAAATCCCTGGAAAATCCTACTTTGTTCTAAAACTCCCAGCAAAACTGTGCACATGGACACATGTGAAAAAAAGGGACTAAAGAATCATAGCAATGAAGGCAAGGCTATACTGGACAGATCTGCTAGCATGCAGGATCTTTCTAACCTTGTGAGGGTCATACAAACCTGCAACATTATTAAATTAGACTCACATTGGACACAGGAAGATCAACTAAATCAACCCCCTTTACTTAGGCAATTGGAACACTTCCCACTATAGTACTTGAGCAAGTAAGTACATAAATTTAGCAAACTAAAAGAAATTTAATAACAGAAATTGAGTAAACAGAAATTTAAACAAGAAATTTAGACACAACAGATTTTTACAAATATGTTGTGGCACATGCAAGATTTTGTAGTGTGGATGACAAAATTAACAAGTCAGAACTAACAATCTAGCTCCTAAGTAAAAGAGCTACTACAATTATTCTTAGTAGCTTTCATTTCAGTAGGAACTCATTTGTACTCAGTGGATTTCAAGATTGTTTCCTAAATTCAGCAATTTCTTCCAAGAAGGCTGGTGCTTCAGCATACACATACACAGGATGATGCTTCCTTACTTCTCCACATGAACAGGTTCTCCCGGTTTTGTGAACTGATACTGTTCCTTTTCCCAGATCTGCCTTTTGCATTGTTTCCACTGCCAAACAATCCCAACAATAGAAACAATTCATAAAAGTCTTCAGTAGCACATAAGAACTTTGCAAGGAAGTTCTTCAACTAGGACCATGAATGGAAATAAAAATATAAAATACAGGATGATAAAGCAGAATAAAAAACCTTGGGAAGAAGTTTTAAAATCCAGCAAGTCTGGAAAATCTGCTGGGATCATCTAGATAAGACCAAGATCCTAAGACCTACTTAGATAAACTACATTATGGATAAAAGAGACATTTCCAGCTATAAGGCACTGCCTTTGGCTACACAGCAATCACTAAGTTAGCAAGAGATTAAGCCCAGTCCATCTATGTGGGAATGTACTTTTGCTGTATATAGAGAACAGCTCCTTCCTTATTAGCTGCTAGTGTATATGGCAGCATATTTTAGTTCTTATGATACTCAAGTCTTGAAAACCAGCTTAATAAGAATAACTTTCAGAGAATATACAGGTCCCAGAACTTTAAATCCCAGGCTTTTGGCTGTTACCTGTATGTTCATCCGTGACACAGACTTCCTCAAAGTGCATAGTGCAAAGTTAAGCATAGTGAAAAATTACAAATGCATATGCAGGATCAGACTTTTAAAGGATCACAAAACAAAATGGAGCTTTGGTTGAAGTTTACCTTTAAATATCTTACTTGGAAAAATGTCACAAATAGTGTCTATAATCTGTCTGTTAATTTAAAAACTCCCAAACAGTAACTCTGCCAAAAAAGTTGAGCTAAAGTACAATGAGAAAACACAGTAGTTTGCATTTTACACTTCTATGCATATGTATTATGTAAGCTTTTAATTACACAACCATAATAGTTTTTCAGAGGTCTCCAGTCTCCATCCAATACACATAATGAAGCAGCTCCAGGAATGAATCAAAACAGTGCTTTGAAGAGATCTGTTTATCTCTAGGCTTATTCCAGGTAGGACAGCTGAGGTGTAATCAGTGTGTCAGCAAATCCCAGGAGGAGAAAAGACATTCTTAAAGTTATCTTACTTGTGAAACAAAGATTACTTAGCAGCACCTTAAGTATGTAATTGACATGTATGTGTATCATTTGAAATCAAAAGAACTTTTTCCCTTTTTCATACCCTGTAATGTGGTGTGCTTTGTCCTGCCCCTTTAGACTCACAGCATGGGCATGTAAGGGCAAGGCATACCTAGCATTACTTCAGTTCCCTCCCAGTAGATACACAAACCATGTCTTTACTGTTAAGAGGGACGGATAAAGAATGAGAAAATAATATGACTACATTATGAATGACAAAGCCAAGACCAGACCTATAGCTAGGGCCATAAAAGGTATTAAATGGACCTTAATACAGCCTCTATTCCTCACTACTTTTTTCAGCTTGAATAGGTAGCCCAAAGTAATTGGAGTTTATGAACTAAAACAGGAAATGACCAACATATCCCATAGCAGAGACATCAGAGAACATGCACCTTGCTCTAAAAACTGGAGCTACTTGTGTTTTGTCTCTGGAGAGGACTATGGCAGCAGAGATATCTGACCATTAATTAATTTAGCTACAGTTACAAAGTCAGAAGTCTTACTCTGAGAAGGCATATCAGGAATCTAACACATGTTGCCCAAGCCTACCCATTGTCCATATTCAAAATCCTTAACCATGCGTTTCTGAATGCACTTAATCTTTGTTGGCATAAAATAGACATTAAGCTGAGATGCACCTGATCTACCTATTTTCAGTATGCAAACAGCAAGGCTTCTGATACCTAGATTCTTTCATAAGGTGCATTATCCTGTGTCTACATATTTCAATCCATCTGCTAACTGACTTTCTATTAACTTTCCAAGCATCCTACATTCTTAACAATATCTCAGTTTCAGTAATTTATTTCCAGTGCTCTAGATTTTCATGTTGCCCTACATTTAAGCTTCCCGCACCAGTGTGTGGCACAACACAACCCAACTCTGACAAGCAACAAGATGGCCTCCACTCACTGAATATTAACTGTTTCCAGCAGGATAACAAAAACTCCCGTTAGGCTCACAGATATCTCAGCTTTCTTTACTTACTAGGTTCTAGGATATTTTATGTAGTATTTCAACCTGAAGGAAGAGATGACATCCTGGGGAACAGCTAAAATTCTTATGGCTTAAACAACTTTCCTATGACTGCAAACTTCTTCACTGTGGTCACTGCTGTGTTTCATTCTTCTGCGCCTCACATACACCTGGATTTAGCCGCATCAGATTACTAAGCATTGCCAACTAAAGCTTAAGTCAATGGAAGCACAGCTTTGAATAAATAGAAGGTAAAATGCCAGCACTGTTTTAAACTGGGCTCACTCACTCTGTTCCAGCACCTGCAGCATGGGTCAGCACTAAGAACACAAGGAAAACCAGTCTATCTTGCTCCAACATCCCAATCCAAAGCATTAAAACCAGCAACTGCAAGGAAAGTATTATGGAAGCTCGGCTTGGGACATGCTCAATCTGCCATGATGGTGCACATGAATGACTACAAGCTCTAAATACTCCCTGAGCAGCCTTTAGCTCCTAGCAGCTTTAGCTATGATGCAATCTCACTCGCATTCTCAATAAATTATGAAAAAATAATCCGGAAAAAATAGGAAATCTGAGGAGTATGAATCACATGAAGTAAAATGATCACTTTGCAAAAGAACTGAAAACCTGTAAATAGCAAGCATTACTTCCTTTGCAGCTTGTGGCTGGAATGCTGCCAACAGCAACATGACTGACAACACGGACGCATGCAGAACCAGAATAACCAGACATTTCAGTAATTTTTTCTTTGTATTGGACTTCATAAAAACATAAAATTACACAAATAAGAAGGCATAAAATGTAGATAGGAGAGAAAAAACAGAGTAAATTTGTCTATGCCTATGATAATGATTAGTACAGCAGACTTACTAAGTGTTAATGGAATTTTATTTTAATTCCATTTTCTTTTTTGATCTTTCCAGTTAATTTTGGATAATATTAAAACTAAGCTGGATTTATTATGTTCCTTTACTGGAACAAAAAGGGAAATGTTTTCTCATGTTCTTATTGCTCTTGGAATGCCCACAGAAGAAACACATCAACTTTTCAAAGATCTGTCCCTCCTCGCTACTGACTGTAGCACATTTTACTTTCACAGGTGTTCACAAGTTCACTGAGCAAAAAGTGCATTTTTTTAACCTTGTTCAAAGAGCTCTTAAGAAAAACAAGGAAGCCTAATACAAATATAAAACAATATCTGATTGTGTATGGAAGAGTACAGAAGCATTATAATTTGAAGAATAACAATTCAGAACTCTAGTTAACAATATTTAATAATCTTTTCTGTGCTAGGAGATCTTTTACAGCTAACATGCAAGAACTCAGATTGAATCCAAGAGCCTTGAAAATTTCCTACTCAAGCAATTTTTTCCACAAAGAAAGGTAAAGGCTGAATTCAAACTTCACCTCCTTATGAACTCTGATTTCTAAAATGTTACAAGAAAACTAAAATCTTTCAGAGCAAAGTTTGCAATTTCTATTTCCAAATGAACTAAAAAGCACAGAAATAGGAAGACATGCAACAGGCTTTGTAATTCTCTATATTATTTAGTTTCTGTTTGCTTTACTTTGCAGTTAAAGATCATAGAATCATAGAATAGTTAGGGTTGGAAAGGACCTTAAGATCATCTAGTTCCAACCTCCCTGCCATAAGCAGGGACACCTCACACTAAGTCATGTCACCCAATGCTTCATCCAACCTGGCCTTGAACACTGCCAGGGATGTGGAGCACTCACAACCTCCCTGGGCAACCCATTCCAGCATCTCACCACCCTAACAGGAAAGAATTTCTTCCTTATATCNCAGGGATGGAGCACTCACAACCTCCCTGGGCAACCCATTCCAGCATCTCACCACCCTAACAGGAAAGAATTTCTTCCTTATATCCAATCTAAACCTCTCCTGTTTAAGTTTGAACCCGTTACCCATTGAGATTCCCTTTTTGTACACGCTCAATATACACTCCAAATCTTAATATATGCTCCAAATCTAAAAATGTTAAGGCTTTATAGCCTTAGGATTTGGCATCATAATTGCTTAAACAGAATATCCTGATTAGTTACTGAATATTCAATATTTGCTGGAAAACTGTGGCAAAGAAAGGAATAGAATTTGCATTGCCTCTTCCTAAATAAAGAGGGTACCTACATAGCAGACTGCGAGGAAGATATTAACTTTTTCCCTGATATAGGCTATTCATATGTTGGAGTTGCAGAGACCAAACCACAGTATGGCCCTAATGGATACAAAATTAATGGGGCAAAAAAAATAGAAATGTATATGAATTTTTGTATTATATTGTTCATTTCTTTCATGAGAGTCTTAATGAATAATATCTAACTTACTGTGTTCTTTGAAATACCCATAGCTGTTCTTTCAATACAGACTTTCATAATATGCCAAGCATACTGCTTACATGATCATTAGTGCTGTTTCTCCACCTCACATTCAAAGAAGTAAAGCATCTAGTCAAATGCTTAAATCACCTAACCTAATGCTCAAATAGGGAACACTGTTTATTACCAGCAAAGAAAAATACAATATTTCAAACATCTTCCTTTTGCCATCAAAACAATTACACAATGTGTTTAGAAAACCCCTCAACAAACAAAAATTCCACAACAACCAGAAAGTCAAAAGAATCTGCAAAACAGCTATTATTCTTACACCTATTACACTACTGTAGGGAATGATCAGATGACATTACAACTGACTGAGCACTCAATGACAGGATTTATGTTTAGTCATATTTTGTACAATGTGATGCTCTAGATAAAAATCTGCTCATCAGTCCTGCTGCTGAATGCATCTCAAAAAGCTGATGTATTCACTTTCTATTATAGTTACTGATTCCAACAATAAATTATTCTACCACTTGTAAAATACAGGATTAAAGTAGTTACACACAAGATGATCATCAATTCACAAAAACAAGCAAGTGGAAAAAAAAAAAAAAAAAGATGTCAGCAGCTGAATTTACAAGGCTATTCATTATACCCTTCCGCTATTACAATGACATAATTTAACTGGTTCATTGGCCTGCTGTGCAGGAGTTCAACACTGGCAAGTTACCTCTGGGCTTCTACCACTCTGTTCAGTAGAATTGATGCCTGTGTTCCATAGCAAGCTAAAACTGACATTGACCTAAGAACACCTCGTCAGGTAAATCAGCCCAAGTTAAGGGCAAACCTCAAATCACAAGATGAAAGCACTACAAAGATGCAAAGACTGTGCACAGAGAAGGGAGTTCTGGGGACACTAGAGCATAGAAGGATCTGAATGATTATGCTTTGCAGTCTGGACCACATAATGTAAAAGACAGTAGAGACATATTGTATAACATAGCTACTGTCTCGGAAAGATTTACAATAGGAGCAGTCTGTCTCATAAAATTATAGGACAATGAGACAAAATGGGAGACAGAAAAGAATACAATAAGTGTCAAATAAATGTCTGAGCACCACTGTACGCTGTCATTTACTATAGCCACCGCAGTTAAGGAATCTCAAGGATTTCTCTGAAACAGTGGTTTCGTATATAGTTACTGTACATCGGTGACACAGGATATATTGGTAAGCTTACAAAATCAGAAAGTGTCACAGGAATGTTCAAGCCTTATGACAAACAAAATATTGTCCTACCCCCAAACTCACTGTGCTTTTAAGAACAACATGACCAAAATAATCCCTAACTGGCATATTTCAAGTCAGGCTCCTGTTCCATTTCTGTTGTGCTCAGGAAAAAGTACCTTCTCAGAAAAAAATCTTGTAGGTGCCGGAAATCCAAATCTATATTTCAACAGAAAAGGGGTAAAACATTTCATCTGATCATACAGGACAGGAGCTTCCCCTATTGGTTTGGAGACCTACCCTCAGAAAGGACAGTAATTTTGCCATTTCAAAGCCAATACAGCCCTTTACTTTTAAAAGGAAATCAAGATAATGTATAGTGGGAATAGTTGTTCAGTGAGGGGGGAGGGGAGGTGTGGTGTGTGTGTGTGTGAGGGGTGGGTGGCAAAATGAAAAGTAGGGTCCTTTACCAGTATCTACATACATCTCTAAATCAGGCCACGAACACCCTCAATGAGAAACAGTTCCCAGAGAAGATAAGGTGACCTTTTCAATGTAATGTCACTTGGCATCCAGCAGGATTTAAAGAAAGTGTTTAACCTGTTAGCTGCCATATACTTTTAACTACTAAAATTACTAAGTTGTCCAAGTCATAACTTTATATTATTACAGAATTATTAATATGCATGACAAATTGTGACACAAGAATTGTACCTTTAAAGAGGTACACACAAAATTCCATTCTGACACCTTCCTAATGGGGACTGAAAATAGTTAGGCAGCAAACGTTCTGCACCCTGAGACTTTACCAATAACAATCTATCATAGAATCCCAAGCATTGTAAGAGCTAAACTGATAAGCACAGGGCAAATGTAGTAAAGATTGCTCCATGAAAAATGTCTGGAGAGAAAAGCCTGCCTAACTTGCAATAGAATTTTCCTTTTCTTTGCCTGATAGGCACTTTAAGAAATGTTGCGAGAAGGAAAGAAGCAGGATGATCAGCCACTTATGTACATTCAGGAAAACCATAAGAAGTCAGCACAAACACATTCAGCAATGAATGTCCAGGGAAAAGTCTACCAAGTTGGATAAAAATAAACTAAAACATATTGGAAGAAGCCAGGAAAAATAATGTAGCCTCCATAATCAAGTCTTTACAGAGGGGGAAATCAGGTAAACAGGGGCAAATAGTAAAGACAGGTAAACAGTAAGAGACAAAGCAGTTTCATCTATCCAATTCTATAATATCAGGTACATTTGAAGTCTGTAATCAAAAGGAGCCAGAGCCAGGAAGGCACAGTTAGTGGAACAACTAAAGCTAGTCCAAGAATGTCAGTACTGTGCATATCTGACCAGCAAAAACAAAACATAAAAAAATAAGAATAAAACTAGAACTGCAATAAGTGAGGCAGGATATGGAACTATATATGACAAACACTGCTTCTAGTTTTTATGACTGAAATTCAAGGATTGCTTCTCTAAGAAATACAAAGCAGAGATAACGCAGCATTTATGATGCAATACACTGGATTCCTGGTTCTTGAAAGAATATGATACAGTTGCTCTAACAAGGACTTCAATACAGCATTTCACAGTGCTACAAACAAACTACATAAACGGGGAAAAATGGTAATGAGTGCAACTGAGGTAAGGAAAATGACAAAAAGGGAAAAAACTGATAGCACTAAATGAGAAATCTGCTGAAGAAAAGTTCCTAATGGAGTTTGCCTTTAGGCAGATCGTAAGACCAACTTTATCAGTAAGGCTGGTTATTAAAGTAGGAACACATTAATAATATTTACAACACGGGTATCATCAATACAGAGGAAATCAGCTCATCATACAGAAAGAATTGAATTAATCTGAAGAACTGAAGTGAAGCAGGATGTTTCTTAATAGCAATGACTGCAAAGTCATAACCTCAAAGACCCAATTTTCACTACAAACTGGGACATCATTAACCAGAAAAAAAAAAAGGGGGGTGGGGGGGGCAAAAAACACAGAAAGCAGACAGACAAGAATTAGTTAATTCGTGGAAAATTATAAACCACAAGTATAAATGTTAAGTGTGAAAAGGTAAACAATATTGCAGGTTGTGTGAGACCTGATACTTCAGTTTGGGAGACTTTGCACCTATCTACATCCGTATGCATTTGAAAAAAATCCCAAACACAACAACAACAACAACAACCTCACACCAACTATTTTCATTTTACTTATTCTTTTAAATTATTCCCCTTCCTCTACATGCCCAATGGAGCCAAGGGCCAAGAGAGCTGTATTTTGAAACACTGACCAGTTCAATTTTATATTCAAACAAGGCTGCTATGTAAGGAAAATAGCAAGAAAATTTTCCACTTTCTCTAGAAAGAGAAGCCTTCCAAACAAACTGTAAAATCTACTACAATCCGCTTCATTTATTACCAGTCAAAAGTAATAGGAACCACCAAGCTGGGGACCCTTATCACCAAACCCAGCCTGAAGTTCACAAGATTTTATTTGCAGAAATTCTCACCCACAGAAAGTCAATGGGCATACTGTCATCTTAGATTGTGGCATATGAAAATGCCACAGCTTCATCCTACTTTTTCCTATCCCTCACTTCTGTTTCCTCCACCCTCTCCTTCTGCTTTAGTCTTCCTACTGCTGCAACTTAGGGCTTTCTGTATTTTAGGAAAAGCCCTTGCAGTTACTGTGAGAGGGTTCACTGTTTGTTTGGGCAGATTTTGTTGTTTGGTATTTTGTGTTGTTGGTTTTGGTTTTTTTGTTTGGCTGGTTTGGAGGGGTTTTGTTTGTTTGTTTGTTTTAAGTGTGGCAGGAAGTAACAATATGATCCCAGAAAGAATACCTAAGAGAATTATTTACTGAGTAAGAGAATTATTTAGTGAGATGAAATATTAGGTCAGACTGTTATAGCAATCATAATTTAAAGCTAAAAGGTATCTTTACAAGTAGCTGAAAGAAAATTTAAAAACCACAAAGTATGTTATAAACATTTGACAGACTTGATTATTATACACCTTAATGGTTACTAAGCATATCAGTAGATGGCACTAGATTTGGTTAAAAGCCATCTGTTAATGTGCTGGACCCCAACAGTCAGTTTATACATTAATCATTTATTAGCTCTTTACAAATGTATAGTTACTGTAAAGGTCACACTGTAAATGGTAGTAACAATAGCTACCTACATGTTGATTCATTAATGCTTTTAACAAATCTCCTTCACAAAAAGTAAAAATATGTATTAAGGATACACCTAAAAAAGCTCCAGTAGTACTCCGGAAAACACTTCCTTGGGAGACCAGAGGGAACATGGGAGTTTAGTAGATTTAAGGTTTCTGAATTATGATTGGTTGAGTGCTGTAAGGTCATATAACATTTCATGATTGTCTGTCACATGCTGCTAACTCTCTACCTAGTTTCCAGCTGCTTAACACATGCTTAACTTGACAAAGAAGTTCAGATCTCTTTTACATTCTAGGTATCTGCCTGAAAAACTAAGCAGATAAAAAACTAAGAAGATAAAAGCTCTCTCGGACCTCAATCAATTCACTACCAGTAAATATATAAACAGAAATTGCTCAGAGCAATTCAAGAAGAACTTGTCACACCTGCATATGACCTTAGAAACCAAAGATATTACACAACGTGAGAAAAAAAGTGTTACTTGAACTAAAGCAACAGTACTTTCTTAACTATAAGGGTTAAATTTTCCAGTAAAATTATCTTCATCATAGCACTGCCTTTTTAATACTTAATTTGGTTGTCTGAAAAGATTGATTTCTATCTTTTTTTAGGCTAATAGGAAAGAAATAGCAAAATCTGAAAGCTAGAAATAGAACAGAGGAAAAGAATGACTGGATAATATTGGTCATGTCAGTGGAAGGTGAGGCTTGAAAAACTGAAAGGATCTAAAATTTCATGGAGCATCTTGCAAAGCACTGTTCTTGGATACTCTAACTTAGCAGAATGAATTTGTAAGCCAAACTAAATGTACTTTTTAATACTGTCTCAAATATCATCAGAAAAAGCAACTATAAAATAGGGCATAAAGAAATGAAACTAAAATTCCATAAAACACCATCCTGGGGGAAAGTAAAAATATCTCTATAAAGGGTAACACTCAGCATAGCTGAGCTGAGAAGATGATCCAACAATACCTGGCACAAGCTCCAAAGCTATTCACTCATTCCACGCCTTTTTTTTTGTTGTTGTCACTTAACAGTCTAAATAGTTTGCTAGGGTAAGAATTGTTTGATACGTACATTGTATGTGATGTAACTAAAATTAAATGGCATTTCACAGTTAGATAAAAAATGATTAGTGAATTTACCAGCAAAGTAAAAGAACTGTCAACTTGGGTTTAATTTTTTATTTATTACTATCTGGGGTTAGTTAAAGAGAAAACCATGGTAAGTTTAAGATTGAAGAAACATCCAGCAGACCTTTTAGGAGGTTATGACTTTGCAGGAAGTAAAAATCCTACAGTTCACATTTTAACACCCACCCACCACTGTATCAAGAATTTAGAACATACACAAAAATACATTAAAAAATTGCATTGTTTCGACTATAACCATGTAAAAGACTAAGCATAACCACTAAGACCTTTGAAAATTAAAGAAATAACTGGGGAGAGACACACACAAATCTAAAAAAAAATATAATAAAAAATTGAAAGAAAATTAGTTTGGTGGTTCTAGTTCCTGGCTCCTAAATTTAGTTTATCTACACATATAGTGTAAACAAACTAGTCAGTAGTGATAATGTAGTAGTATTGATGGTATAGTGATGATTTAAACTTTTATCCTTTTGCCTTTATCCAAGGCAAAAATCACTGGGTTGGCCTTTTTAAGATTTATCAGGTTTATCAGGTAGGAATTACATAATTGCTCAAGAACATACTCTAACTATTCTATGATTCTATGATATGGCAAGCCCTTCCCTTTATTTTTTCCCTTGCTGATGACTACCAGACAAAAGCAGTAATAGCCTAAAACGTTTCCACTGCTTTAAGCAGAGTGAAGCAACTACTTCCAGCAAGAAATTATGACCTTTAATTTAATCCAGAAGAACATTTTACCATTAAATGTGTTTTCTTTAAATAGATGTTGCGCTTCATTTTTAGCAAATTTCCTAAGAAGCCATAATTCCTTTAGAAAATAAACCTTACTCACAACAAAAAAAAAGCATTTGCCACTTGGAGATCAAAACAAGAATGCATCAATGGGTGATTTTCTTTGTTTTGAAGAGCCATTCCTCTATATAGAAGAGATTAATTCAGAAATACAACATATTACGGACAGTATCACTTTCTCAAACTACCTGACATTTCTTATTAAAAGGTCAGCTTTAAGTTGCTTACAGTGCTGCCAAAAATAACTTTTTAGGGTGAATTTTTTTTAAGATGAGCACCTTCACAATAATTCTTCCATGTAGGAATGATGAATTTCACTGGAACATCCACTTAACGATTATGACACAAAAGAAAATTACATATATGCAAAATGTCCATGTTAATGACATAATGCTTCTCTCATATTATGTCAGAAGTGGTTTTCTATCAACCCACATGAAAATCCATCCCAAGTCATACATTCTGAAAGCAGGGTGTGGGGATGGGGAAAGGAAGTCAGTTCAACGTGTTCAGACTAAGTTATCACATGGCTAAAATTCCTAAATTTTAGAAATGTGTAACTTCTAGATAATATTTCTGAAAACTTCATACTCCCTGAATTTATTTAAACCTACTTAAAACCCCTAATACTATTAAGTTTGCCCAGGAGTAATTCCCACAGAGTAAGTGAACACAATTCAGCTGATGACTACAGGGGTTTATCGGGCCTTCCCCTGTAACCTGAAGCTTTGAGATAGGAAGTGGAATAGGGAAGACCAACTCAAATGGGAAGCCTCAGTAAAAAGGGGGATCAAAAAGCAGGAACAGAAAGAACTAGAAGGGAAGTTCGAAAGGAGTAGAATTGAACAGCTCAAGGCTGGACAAAACAAACAAAAGGAGCCATGCCCACAAAATAATGCTTCACTTAAACCTGAAACCCACTGACAGTATGTGCCCTATACATACTACTTTTGTTAACTTTGTTAAATCAAGAACAATCTGTAGAGTTGATTAAAAGAATCCAACTTGGCTGATGAATCATGTGAAGGTCATTATCCTAACATGTAATAGAATCTGTGGTTTTGCTTAAGTATTTTCCTTAAGATCTTTGAATTCATAAGAAAGCAACAATTCCTGCAAGTTTTGCAAAGAAATGCAGGAAAAAAGCTAGGAAGTGCAGAAGTAAGGCTACCTGTGCGATTTAAATTCTACCAAATGCTCGAGTGAGTCCAGAGAAGGGCCATGAGTATGATCAGAGGGCTGGAGTACCCCTCGAAAGAAATTGTGGATGCCTCATTCCCTGGCAGTTTTCAAGACAGCGCTTTTTTGAGCAACATGGTCTAGTGGAAAGTGTCCCTGCCCATGGCAGGAGGTTGGAACTGGATGCTGCTGTTGAGACCAGCTGGAACTGGTCTCTTTCAACCCAAACCATTCTATGATTCTACAAATATAACTACAGTTGTTTAAGTTTCAAACCCATTTTCCTGACAAAACTCTATCTTACTCAGTGCCCATCAGTGATATTTTTGAACAATTAAGATGCTGTTTGTTACAGAAGTCCTACATTGTTTCTTGCAGGATTTGGAAGATGTACAGAGAACACCACAGTTGAAAGAAACATTGGTCTCAGATAAAGAAATAAAATATTTTGCTTCTTTTCCCTGATGAAAAGTTCTTAATTCCTGAATAATTGGCACACAAATTAACTAAAACTTTTCACAAGTGGCAATCTGTTTTCTTCACTTTTTGGTGCCTAATTTGAGATCCACACAAACAGCAAACTTAGAGACAGCAAATGGATGTTCTGTTTTCAAAGAGCTATCTATGAATGCTAAATATTTCATAAACCCCCCAATTTTTAGTCTTCTCAGACTGAATATTGAGAAGAAAATGAATTCCTGAAACTTCATTCCCTATATTTACATTCATAGGATGGAGATCATACCACCTGCTCCTAACACAATTGTAACAAAGCAGATCAGTATCCATCAGAATAAGCACAACGCTTCGCTTCTACATGATCTTAGAAAAAATTCCCATTTTATCTCTGAGATGAGTCTGAAAAGTAAAGAGACAAAGCCACATTAAATGACGGAGAAAATAAAGGTTTCAATTAGCTGAATTTTATAAATGCTACTGGGACCTTACAGGAAAAGACAACCATGTAATTGAAACTTAAAATGTTGACCAAGTTTCTGTGACATTTCAGACTTGTATTTTTAAAATCCTAAAATTTACAATAAAAAGTTACACAAGTGAAGACCTCTTTCCATATGCAAAAATAGGACAGTTATCTAACTGCTGAGACACCTGCTATTATTATGAGCCTGTACAATATTCTAATAATTGATTAAAAGCAATGCTTTGGCATGTCTCAAATTTTCTACTTAATGAAAGAAGAATAATTAAATAAAGAATAAATAATGAAATAAAACATGGTACCTTAAATTTAGTTACAGAATGTATAAAATGTCACAATAGAATAAAAACTGTTAAGTCGAAACATGCTGTTGGAAAATGAGAATGGAAAATTATTAGATTTCAACTCACAGAGCTGCTGACAAAATAGGTTTAGCTGAAGTATGGTAAAAAGGCAAATCATCTTAAATTATCTCAATAGCAGCCACAGCTACTTTGTCAAATTAGTTCTAAAGCAGGTGTTAGGGTTAATTACAATTCTCTCCTGAAGAAAAACTGCTTATACACAGATACAGATTATAAATGCACATACCTAATTTTTCTTTATATTCAAAATGCTACTATTACTAGGAATGGACAATCTGCCTACAGTTTTGAAATATAGAGAGTTTATTTGTCTCATACTAGATGTTTTATTCACTCTTGTTTCTGAAGTAGTGGAGGAAAAAAAAATATCTCTAAACACATCTGAACACTTAGGAAATTTCCTTATAGAGGGAAAGTTATTAGCCTACACAGCATCAGAAGGAGTCCAAACGAAAAGTTAGCTGACCTTATACTGAGTAAACAGAAATTAGAAAACTTTTGTTTCCTGCCCTTTCTGAAATTTTATTTCCACCTCACCATACCAAAGAAGTAGGTTGAGATGAAAAAGTGTAAGAACTACTTCAAGCAGCATCTTGCTAAATTAAGCGCTTAACTGGGTTTGCAACAGGTTAGAAGAGGACACCACCTGTGAGAGAAGGCAGTAACTTCCACCTACTTCTATTGTTCCTCCCATTTGAAGATCATACAGAATTTTTTTACCTACTTTTGACACCTTCTCACAATAAAACATGATTTTTCTGAAAATATGGAATATGAGTAAACAGTCCTCATTCATGCATAAAGGATACAGTGCTCCATTTTCAGTAATTAATTGCAACCAACAATTATACACAAAAAGCTTTCAATATTGATTTCTGGAAGTTAAGAAAACAGAGTTGGGGGAAATAAGGAAAACAAAGACAAAGGAGATACTTTTTTCTTTCTATAAATTCTGCTAACTGCCATTATACTAATGGTCTTGAACAGGTCCTTGTCCTTAAATAACATGACGTTACTATGATAAAAAAATATGATGGGAAAAACAGTGAAGTTTGCAAAGGCCTTTATTTCTTGAGTGAGTTTATGCAATAATATGGAATAATGTTTTGAGTAAATTTCTGGAAGCATCTTTTATTTATGAATAATATATTCAAATTTACAACACTATCTCAAGCGATCAGTAGGAAAAAGTAAAACAAATAAAGACCAGAGAGCCTTAGGGTCTCTCTGGAAGGTCATCACTGGACAGTTTTGGTATGATGTTTTGCTTTTCAGAATAATTTAGAAGTTTTTTAAAGCAGAGTCTTCTGAAAGACTCTACCCAATCCAAGCAAAACTCAGATAAAACATACACATTTTAAGATCACTACATAACTTTAAATGAAGCAATGCTATGTTTTAGCTTCCCTTTGGTATGCTTCAACCAGGAGTCGCTCATAAGTGATGTTAATGAAAGGAAAGCTATTTTATAAACTTCTAAGAAATGGAAATGTCCATCATCCATTCAGCAAATGCATGTTTTCTACTTGAAAATCACCTGGAACAGGAAAACAACACTTTTCCAGGTATCTCTTCCTCTGACATTTAGTAATGACCCTAGGCAAAAAAAAAATTAAAAATGTGGAAGATGATCCAAGGAGGGAAATATTAAAATAAACTGCCGTGCCCTTCAGCATCTCTTCTTCCTTACCTCCCAAAAGCAGATAATTACTTTACCAGATATTTAAGAAAAAATTATTAATTTAATGTTCTATATTAATACCTTTAATGTTCTTAAGGAATTCCTGCCTATATATGGAATTGCTCGGAATACCAACTGCATACTAAACTAACAACTTAGATCTACCTTCACTGCTCTCAAGGGCTTATCTGTGATTCAGTATAGTGGTAGGACAAGGGGTAATGGCTTTACTCTGAGAAAAGGTAGATTTAACTTCGCTATTAGCAAGAAATACAGTACTGTGAGGGTGCTCAGACACTGGAGCAGGCTGCACACAGATGCTGTGGCTGCCCTGTGCCTGAAAGTGCTCAAGGGCAGGTTGGATGGGACATGGAGCAATGAGGTACAGTGGAATATGTCCCTGTCCATGGTAAAGGGATTGGAACTAGATGGTCTTTAAGGCCTCTTCCAACCCAAACTATTCTATGATTCTATGGTTACTTAAAATCGAGACAATAATCAGTAAGTGCTCAAATTGCCATACTTTAAATATGAAAGCTGTATGCTTTCTCTTCTGTACTGTTACTGTATTTTCATTAATTTGAAAATACAAACATTTAGAAGCTTAAATTTAAGTTCTAACACAAATTGTAAAATACTTCACAATCCCTAAGGCTAGAATATCATGTATTGGTTGTATCCGCTATACTGCATGACTACTGAGATACCATGACACGCATTCTCACATTACTATTAACTATCACAGTAAGTAGCAAGAGAAGCATGTAAGAAGGAAGAAGGAAAATAAGCAGACTAAGTGCAGACTGAATTATTTCCAGAACAACCAGGTCCTTTTTTGTTGTTTTTGTTCATAAAGTTGCAGGCTGACAGTACTTGGGTTTCACCATGTAAGAAAAATTAAGATTATGCTACACATTAAGAAACAGTAACACTACTAAGTATGGTTACCTGCTGAACTGTCAAGAAGCCAGAGCCCAGAATGGCAAATTTAGACTAAGGAGATACAGTGCTTTAAAAAAAAAAAAAAAAAATCTTCAAATATTGCGTAAAACTACTTCTGGTTGAAGAAAAAAAAAACAAAACCAAAACCAAACCAACCAAAAATCTAAAATTAAACACAAGTTTTGAAATGACAGTCACCAGAGTGTACTAGCCAGTAAAACTCCTTTACTCATAAATCTAAAACTGTATGTTATGCTTGTGAATGTTCCAGTACTTGAACTCATTCAAATTCAGTCATCATTTTTAATAAACACACACATATATATGAGATATCCTAACATGCATTTCAGGTTACTGCAGTGTCACAAAACAGAACTATGACAAATAAGCTACAGCCACTTCATTACCTATGAAGAAATGTGTATATTTGTAGTATGTGCGCGTATGCACATAATTTGAGTATCAAGCTGTATTAGCATGGTGCAAGCTAAGTATGGACTAGTATCACAGGCCTGAAGAATTTCAAAGGTTTAAAGAAAGCAGCTTCTTAAGGTAAGAAGCTGTCTGTTAATCATCAACCAAAAGTCACACTGGAATTATAAATACAGTGGCCATTCCCTTGCCCTTCATTTCACTCAACAAACAACACAGTGTGCTTAGTATGACACTTAGTACTTCGTGCCTGCTAATGTGTATCTAGAACTAAGTGCATAAATATATATTCATACAGACATGTATTTATGCATATATACTTACACACAAACACACTGCGTGTTTGGGTTTGCATTTTGTTTACGTATGAAATATTTAAGTTACATATAATTTCTAAATTTAGCTTGTAATTTTACCTGGGCCTAGACTAACTGTATTGAAATCAGTGAGGAAAAAAACAAACACCAAAACACCTCCCTGCAAATGACAGCATGTTAAAACTATCTTTATACACAATAAATACTACCTTACTTATTTCTGCTAAAGAATTATCAATAAAGCTGCCAAGAATGACTTGATGCATGCCAGAATCTTCAGAGCACCAAATTGCTATGCATTTTTTTTAATCAGAAACTCACAATTGAGCATTTTTTCCCTGTTTCTAAGGAATGTTACTCAGAAAGCAGCAAAATTTGGAATAACTTCTGGGAAACTGTTATAGCGTTATTATTATTATTAAAAATCCACAGGGTAGGCTTTCTTAATTAGCGAAGTGGTATCCAATTCCTTTTTATCTTCTCCACCATTAATAGAATTTCTCATCCATGCCTCCAAGTGTTTATTTCAGGCACTATCAGTCCTCCTAACCCCAAAATCTTCACATGGCCAAAAGAAACACACTATATACCTGAGACAAATGAAGGGAAAAGAATTCTGGGAGCAGCTCAGAAGCACAAGATAATAGCTCTCTTCAAACCCCACCACTCTGCTGTAAAAAAAAAAAAAAA
>NDXB01004181.1:171639-190899 GCA_002631895.1 Agapornis roseicollis | reverse complement strand
TTATAAAACAAAATAATATTACAAAAAAAAAAATTTTAAAAAAAAAAAAAAAAGAAAAAAAAAAGCTAAGTGGGAAAAAAAAAAAGAAGGTGCAAATTTAACATTTCATCTGCTCTGTTCACAGTGGTTCTGCATTTCAACTACCTCCCTTCCACTACCCACATATGTCCATCCTCCACATCAATACACAGCCTGACAGATATTCCGCTCACGTTAATATTTTGATATGTAGGTCAGGTAAAGTTTTCAGAATTCCATTCACTGGCATTTGTGTTCTGTCTTGTACTGTCACATGAATTATTCTGGATATTTATTATGGATAATTATTCATAATACTAAGTACGCAGGAGTAAATACTAATGCTTGTATAAAAATTATATAGTTGAAATTAGAAGTGTGAAAATATCAGTATTTAATAAAAGTGCAAGCTGATTGTTCGAATGATGAAATATACTTAGCTTTATCGGTGAAATGACTAAAGCTGAGGAATGTTGTTAAACACACATTACTTTCTACCTTCTATTTATGTTGGACTGTATGGTCTACCTGCCTTAAATCAATGCTGCAATTAAAGAGTTTCTCAACACTTGCTCCAACCTGTTTGTGCCATTCTGAATCATTATGAGAAGGAAAACTGCTTTATTACAGCAGTTGAAGAAACCTTATTTGTTGAAATATCCCAGCTATCACAGGGGTAGCTCTAGTCATTCTATACACACCTCCCATCCCCCCCCTTTACATTCATATTTACTTCTGGGTTATTACTTTTCAGATGATTTGAAGATTCATGTGGAAGGGACCACACCCTTACTGTCAGTTTTTCCCAGGAGACAGCTTCACTTTATAGATCAATGAGTAAGATAAGGAAAGTGCTTCCTACCATATTCACAAATGGAGCAGCATTCCAAAAGCAAAGAATATCAGAACATAAAGACAATTTGATCAATTGGCCACTAGAAGAAACTGGTTTTTGTTTCTACCAGGCAATTCTTTCATAACTAGAAGTTAAAAGATAGTAACAACAGCTGTATCAGAACACAGGAGCTTAATTCTATCTGCGTTACCTGACCTGGACCAGTTCCCAAGAAACAACTGTAAAAAAGGCCCAAGTAAGTCTAACTCACTCAGTTAACATTGTATTGAGTGTGGTTTTATTTTATCAAATTCATTATTAAGCAAATCAAGCCCATCAAACCATGATGGTGTTTTTCCCAGAAATGAATATTCCAACTAGCTTGAACATTAAAATTAAGTATTATGTTACTGAAAAAAAATAGTTTTATTGTAGACACATTTTTCTCAGTTTAGATTTGTTTCATTTTAGTTTAATTGAGAGCTCCTTTTTTTAAAAAAAAAGAAAAAGTGGAATCAACTAGATAAAAAATGCCTAACCAATCTTGTAATTTAATTTTACACATTACTATCATAGCAGTTAAAAATGCAGTTTTGCCAAAATAGAATATCCATACTGCCAGGGTACTTGGCTTTACTGAAAACAGTGAATAATTATTGTCAACTTCTTTCTTAAGTTTAAATCTCTATAAATTTGTTAGGAAACGATTAAGTATTTTCAATGTTGATATTTTGACATAAATCTGATAGCCAAATTTAGGGCTCAATCTCAAACCCTAAAGAGCTGATGCTGGTTTTGGTGATTTTCATTAAGATCAGTACTTGCCTCCAGATGTGCAGTTTTATTCAATCCAAAATGTCTGTCACCTCCAGTTAGCATCAGTGAAGCTGAGCCCTGTCAAATCTCAATTAATAGCAAACCTTTTCCCTCACTTTGCATTGGAAAAAGGGAGCCTTCCCAGGAGAGCTCACTCCAGGCTCAAATGCAGCTACCATCAGGTGAAGGTAGGAGAGGCCAGAGTAAGACATCATGGAGACAGAAGGAAGGAACAAAGAAGAATCTATTAAGGGATGATATGGGAAACAATAATTTTTAAAAAATGAAAAAACTGCCAGAAGCAACATCAAATTTATAGTGGAAATTTCCAATGCAAAAATAGGGAGCATAAAGAGCAAAAAGTGGAAAGAAAAAGAAGACATAAAGGGGATGAGGGAGAGCAAATTGAAGGAGGAGATTATTAGGGAGAATAAACCAAGTATTTGAATAAAGCAGCTGCATACTTGCTTTTGTTAAGGGGAAGAGATGAAGATGGAATGACAACTCATGCTCTGTCAGGGAATAAGGATTTTTTTCCTTAAATTTAGAAATGGTTATATATGTATTTTAAGACTTCGATTCTGAGAAGAGCAGACAAATGGAGGACACACACCCCAAGCTGTCCAACAGGCACAAATCAGTTTGTAGATTTCAGTATCTTTAAGCTTTTTATGGTATGATAAGAGGTTTGCCATTACAGTCATAGAATTACAGAATCTTTGGGTTGGAAGGGGCTGTTATATGTCATCTAAGTCCAGCCCTACTGCAATAAGCAGGGACATCTTCAAGTAGATCAGGTTGCTCAGAACCCTGTCCTTTAATATTTTCAGGGATGACGCATCTACCACCTCTCTGGGCAATCCGTTCAGGGTTTCATCACCCTCACAGTAAAAAATGCCTTCCTTATCCAGTTTAAATCTACCCTCTATTTGTTTAAAACCATTACCCATTCTCATGTCACACAAACCTAAGGATAAAACCAGCTTCCCTACTTCCATTTGTAACATTTTACAATAAATATATAAAACCTAAGCACTTGGCCAGTCTAGCTGATCGGTGCTTTGGCCAATAAACAATGCACTTACTCCAGGCCAAGATTAGGAACCAGAAACTCTGGTATATAATATTGCTGTTACATTCACAAACAGCTGTAATTGGGACAGTATGTATTAGGCTCTCTTCCAGGAAATCATGCCCACATGGTTTACTCAGGCCACTGTACATTCAAGACTTCTTAGCAGTACAAGCAAAACTGAATTTTACAGTTCTAAGAATAAGTATTTAATAAATAAGTTTTCAGGGACAGAATGTCAGCATGACACCTTCCTACTTGCTTCTATACATACTTCTTGTACAGAGCATTTACATCACTGTAATTACTTTAGCATTCCTGTTTATGATATTTGTAGCAACTAGAAGATAAAACAATACCCTCCCTACTCCATAGGTGTAATACAGCCATGAAGCCCAAGTCATTTTTACAAACATTTCTCTCAATAAAGACTCTGAAAACCAGACTGATTGTCGCCTAAATAAGGCAGCACAGCCAAAGAATCCAGTATATTCATTATGGTCTCCTTTCTATTCTACCTGATCTCTATAGTCATGTGTATCCACCATGCAAATACTACTTGTCCTAACCAAGAGCAGATGCAGGCTGATGCAGTTGTACAGTTGTGGGGTTGGCCCTGTGAATTACTACCTTGTACAGTAACTACAGTACAACAAAGTTGCAATTTACATGATGTATCCAGGACTAGTTACATACAACAAAATTACAAAAAGAACTATTAAAAAAATACTTTTAGGTATATCACATGAAAAGGAAAATTCAAAGTTGATCTTCATTTATCAACCTTCCCAAGAATCTGGAATGTCACGAGTGCCTTTAAAAAGAAGGTATCAGCCTTTGCTAGGGAAATGTGACATTATACAGAACCTTTATATGCAAGCATACACTCAGATTGCAAAAATACGTGGGAGACAGACACCCAGAATGGAAACAAATAGAAAGGCAACTTCTCTCCAGGTGCTATCCACGCCTTTCTTCTATAAAGGATTTTCAGCTTTTAAGTTTCTAAGACTCACAGACTAATGGGATGTTCTGACTTCAGAACATACAGCAAATTTTAAAAGTACTTCAAAAGGATTATTTTTTTTTCATTAGGAAGCAAGCCTACAAACCGAAGCGAGAGCAGCGTCATTACCACCAGCCGTCCCACGCCTCACCCCACCTGCGTACAGAAACTAGTGGCCACCAGGCCTCCATCGAGCACGACGGGCCACTTACAAGGGCGCCAGGTGTTTGTGCCTCTTATTGCCAGCAAGCCCACAAAACCGGATTAATCTCCCTGCCGCACTACCAGTCCCCACCCGTCTCGGCAGCCAGCTGGAACAGGATCACCTCTTCCCCGGGGCCTCACCGCCCCAAGGGCAGGTCCCTGGAAGAGCCTGCACCTGCTCGGCAGGCGAAGGAATGACGAGGGGTGCTCCTGCCCCGAAAGCGTTCCCCGAGGGCACAGAGGAGGCGGCAGCCCGGCCTTTCTCCACTTTTTCTTTCCGTGAGGCGAGACCCGTGCTGCGCCTCTCGCCTCACCCGCCACCGAGGGCAACGGTCGCTGCGCGAGAAGAGCGATGGCCGCTCCCACTGCCCCGTCCCTTCAGGCCCTCAGAACAGCCGGGGCGGTGGCGAGCACTGTGCGTTCGGGAGCGGCAGCCACCACAGCGGGCGCGGGGCCGGGTATTGACCTTCCCCCGAGTACCCCCACTACCCTGCCGCGTTCCCTACCTGCCCGCAGGGTGCCGGGCAGCGACTACGCGGCAGCAGCAAAGAGAGACATAGAGCAGGCAGCGGTACCGCGGGGGGAAGAGAGAACAGGGTGCGCCCAGCCGGACCTTTAAACTCCCGGCGGCGGCAGGACTACACTTCCCGGCGTGTCGCGGGGCGGCACCCCGTTCCCTGGCGCAGGCGCGCTGTGGCGGGTGGGCGGTGGTGACGGACCGGCGCTTACCTCACAGAGGCTACGTTGCGTGTCTTGCCCCGGCAGCGCGGCGGCTTGGGCCGCGCAGCTTCTGCTTACGGCGCCGTCCTGCCTTGGTGACCGGCTGTCCGCTTCGTCCCCGCCTGCGGAAGGAGGGGTAGCCCCGTAGGACGGTGTTTTCGCTGCCCTTCCTCTCGCTTCCCTTTCTCCACTTCCACGCGGGTGACGCGCGGCATTGTTGTCGCCAGGGCCGCTTCTGTGAGGTTCCGGGCCTTCGGCTAGGCCCGGTCCTTCTCCCGGGAGCCATGTCCGAGCAGACAGGCTTGGCCCTGCCGCAGTCCATGGACAGGTACGGGGAGGGCTCAGCGGAAGGGAACCTTTGGGGTAGGTGTGTGAGCCATCTGCGTCTCCTGGACTGCGGGGGCTTGGGGTGGGCCTCTTGGGTGCGGGGCTGGCGCAGCTGCGCTGACGGGAGCCCGAGTCGTGGTGGCAGTGGGATAGGGCCTGGGCCATGGCGCTCGTCCGGGTTCACTTTGTGTTCCCGGAGAAGTGCAAGCTCTTTCGTGAAGTGGCGCAGGGTGCCGCGGTCACCGCCGTGCTATCGGCAGGGTGTGCTCCGCAGGGTTTGTGCAGGAGGTGTGTCTGGGCTGAAACGGGTTCTGGGGAGAATGGTGGAGGCCTGGAGAAGGCTGTCAGGTTTCTGTGGGCCTGGGAGATACTGCAGGTACGGAAGGCTGTAATTGGTTTTTTGAGTGGTGTTAAAAAGTGTAACCTAAAACCTATTTTGACTGGGGAAGGAATGAAAGAAAGTTGCGTCTGTGTTTTAAAAAAACCTGAAGAAGTAAGAAATAACAAGGAGATGATTTAGGTTATAATTTACAATTATGCTTGTCAAGGGGGCTAGCAGCCAGAAACCATTAGTGCATTTCCAAGAAGTAACAGGGAGGAGGTAGGCTTCTGGAAATACTATCAGGAAAATACAGTTTGATAAGCTTCCTATGAATGTAGGGAATAAAAGGGAAGGGTTAAGGAAGACAAAAGGAGTTGGAAGAAGGATGACAGGACTAATGAGAGGATGGAAAAGATCTGGGAGAGTGTTAAAGAATCAACTCCTCTGAAACTAAAAATAGAAAAAAATAGATCTCCATCCTGACATTTGTAGCCCAATAATACGTAATGTTTTGGAGTTCTAGGAAGCCTTGATATTCAGAGCGGATTCTCCACTCCCTGTGGCTGTTATACCATGAAGTCCTAGTTCATTTTTTTGGGAAATCGGTGCAAGGTTCTCTGTACAATCTGTGTTGTGAACAACTGTTAAGCAGTTAATTAAGAAAAGGGAAATAACTACTGGCCAAACCAGATTACTGTTCTTTAGTTGTTATGTGTAATGGATATGTGGGTTTCACATACATTTAATATTCTTATATCCTTGTAGCCTTGTGAAATTGTAATTTCTGTCTCTGGCCCTTCTGAAAGACTTCTTCCAGTAAACTTTTAGTACCAGAGTTGATACAATCTAAAACAATTGGAAAGTGTTCCTGACTTCCTTAATAACAAGGGACAGTGGGGGAAAAAGTTTTAAGTAGCTAGGTAGTATAAAAGGAGGTATGAAGAAAGACTGTGGCTTTCATGTAAGAATTTACAGGGCTTAGCATAGGAAACTTTAGCAGCAGTAGTGTGAGAAGTGGTGAATGGAGTGGTAAGAAGGAGCCAAATATTTAGGATCTCAGTTTAATTCAGAGCATAGTACAATACCAACAGAAGGATCTTGGGAGTAACCGAGCCCTCAAAATGCAGTCAGTGTAAATAATTTTCCTGTTACATATTAGGTTTACAGAGCAGTGTTGCACTGGAAGGAATTAATTTTCATTCATCTGGTATTTCTGAATGTTATACATAACTATTTTCATGTTGCATGTAGTGATGATCAAAATAAACTTTTGCTGTTTCACCTTAAGGGACACAACCCATGGATGAATCATCTGTAGAGATTCTGAGGGGTTGAAATGCCTCTTCTACCCTGTTATCTATTGCTAATGACAGGTGGTGGTTTTCCTGGGTAAGAGGAAAAAATACGCAAAAGCATAAGAGTAGCTGTTAATGCATTATAAGTTAACAAAAAGCACATAGTTTGAAATTAAATTTGGATTGTTTAGTGAAAGATGAGAATTTATTCTAATAGTTAAAAAGGGGAAAGAATAGGGGTGGTGGGTTTTTTGTTTGTTTCCAATACCTAGATGGTCACACAGAGTGTGGTGATATACTTGTTACTTGTTTCTACCAGAAGCAGAACCAGGTTCTACCAGGTGCAGCAACACCTTACTCCTGTTTTATCAGGAGTAGGGTGTTGCTCTAGATCTGAATGTATGCACTGTTTTGTATACAAGAGTTAGAGCTCTTACAGCAAGTTGTTTAGTTGTGTATTTGTGAGAGAGAGCAGTTGAGTGCTACTTTTTACTCTTGCATTCTACATCTGTATGGCTTACAGTTGGTTTTTTATTTCCCTTAATAAAGCAATTTGGATTTCTCCAGTGTAAGGAGTAGCTTGATAGGATCTCAGCATTGTTGCTTGGGGTTCATCTTTCTTATATGCATTTTGAGCTTTATTATCCTTTATTTTCCCTGTATAATTTCAGACCAGAAGCTAACCAAGCTAACAAAGAAGGTAAATAGCTGTTAAGGTATTTAAGAAGTTTGTAGTTCAATTTTTCTAGCTAAGGATTTTATATTTGCCTGAAGGACTGGCTACAGCATAAAGAAGCATGAGAAATAGCTGTGACCATGAAATGATACTACATTCTTCATTTCTCTTGTCTGCAGCATTTAGGAAACTAATCCAGATTATTATAATGATCCTTTCTGGCCTCAGAATTGGAACTGAAATTGAAGTTTGAATTTCTACCCCTCTTGTAATTTTTTTCTTCTAGCTCATGTTTAAATAGCAGACCTAGATAACAGTCATAAGGACTTTTCTGCTTGCAGAATTCTTTGCAGTTTCTGGTGAAGGGCTGTATTCCTGGACTAATGTGTGCATTTGAAGGCAGTGGTTAGTGGTCTAATTAGTGAGGTTTTATTATTTTTAATCCCTTAATTTGCATTGGTTTAACGTACAAGTGACACAATGATAGGAATTTCCATTTTAAAAACAAAATGAAATTGAGGCAGTGGGTTGTTTTTTCTTTTTTATATGCTGTTAATGAATGTAAAATAATTTTTCAGAATTTATTTAAATAAAATTGCCAAGTTATGTGAAAATGTCTTGAAATGATAGCAATTACACTATTTGAGTGCACAGGGCAAACTTTACTTGAAAATCAATCCTAATGCATTTGGTGAATTTTAACAGGCAGAGGCCATTCGATATGCTATACATACTTTCAGTGTAAAAGCATTTTTAAAGGAAATAATCGGAAATATTCTGGATGGTATTAGGATGTTGAACCTTTACAGCGAAAGTCTTGTGCTTACTATGCCAGGACTGTGAACTGAATCAGTCCTCCCTGTGATTTCAAATATAATTTTGGGATGCACAAAAAACCCTCAAGCCTATTGTGGTGTTTCTTGTTTTCTATTTGTTAGGACCTATAAATTTTCTGTCTCTCAGAGCTCTTTGACTATAGTACTTCTAATTGAACATGTTTCTTCTAACTACCCTGTGTACCACCTGTCATAACAGGTGTTCTGGCCTCTTAAAAAAATTTCAAACATTTTCATTCTTCCAGGTAACTTTATAGCATGTTTTTGGTTGGAAGGAATCATCTAGTTCCAACCCCACTGCCATAGGCAGGGATACCTTACACTAGACCAGGTTGTTCCAAGCCCCATCCAAGCTGGCCTTAAACACTGCCAGGGGGCAGTGTGGGGCAGCCACACTATGGGCAACCTGTGCCAGGGCTTCACCGTCCTCTTAGTAAAGAATTTTTTTCTCATATCTAATCTAAATCTACCCTCTGTCAGTTTAAAGCCATTCTCCCTTATCCTATCACTACATGTTCTTATGAGAAGAGTCCCTCTCCGTATTTCTCATAGACCCCTTTAGGTACTGAAATGCTGCTCTAAGGTCTCCCTGGGGCCTACTCTTACTAAGGCTGAACAAGCCCAGCTCACTCAGCCTGTCTTCATAGAAGAGGTTCCAGCTCTGCTAATTTTTGTGGCCTCTTCTGAACTTGCTCCAACAGGTCTGTGTCCCTCTTGTGTTGGGGGGCCCCTGAGCTGAGTACAGTACTCCAGGTGGCAACTGAGGATAGTAGAGTAGAGGGAGAATCACCTCCCTTGACCTGCTAGTTATGCTGTTTTTGATGCAGCCCACATACAGTTACCTTTCTGGGCTGCAAGCACACATTGGTGGGTCATGTTGAGCTTCTCATCAGCACCACCACCAAATCCTTCTCCTCAAGGGCTGTTCTTAATCCAGTTTCTGCTCAGCCTGTATTTGTGCTTTGCATTGCCCCCGCCCAGGTGTAAGACCTTGCACTTGAACTTTCTAGCATTTCTGGTGCTCTACTTGATAAAAAAAAATGAGTCCTTTAAATACTGGGTATTTTTCTGGTGTCATTTGCTTGTCAAATACAATTTGACTTCTATCTTTTTATAGTTTTTAAGTGAACTAATGTGTAAACTTAGTTTGGTTTTAAGTTATGTCTACTGGTACGTCTTACCAGCTTGCTATTTTATAGCTTTATGTAATAGCCTGTATGTTATTGCCAGGACATCAGCCGGCTGTGATCCTGTACCACTAACCCTTCTTACAGAAAGGATGCTTAAGAGGGTCTTGCCAGAGTTGCTGTTAAAATACATATGAGAAAACAAAACTAGTAACTGTTTGTTTTACTATGCAGTCTTTTTGCTGTGTTGGTTGAGCAGTTGCTTTCTGAAGTGGTAAGATTTCTGAAGAGTAGTTATTAAATATGTACTTGCCATAGTGAAGTCAGTGGCAAGCCCACATTGATAGAAAACCCAGATAATGTAAATACTTGATTAAAAAATCTTCAATACGGTCAAATTAAAGATATTTTATTTGTGAAGATAATCTGGTCAATCTGCTGTTTTCAAAAAAACAAATGCTTAGCCACACACTAGCTTTTTCCTAGTTGTGTCACTGCCTGTATTTACCTTAATGTGAGCTGGAATGCGAAGATGTATTTGTATTTTTAAGCGATACTCTCTTGACATTACCTGGATTATGTGCAGATTGCTCTTGTCATTGCTTATGCTAAACCTTCAGAATGGTGGGTTTTGTTTTGTAGAGTTTTTTAAACGCATGTTCTGTGGTAGTCCTTTTACTATCTAAAGTAAAACCAACTCCTGTTTCTTCCATCCCATTTGTTTGCCAGCTGTGGTCACTTTTGCCTTCTGTTTTTTCAAGTATACAAAGATGCTGGTCAAGTCAGAGTGTGATAAATAATCTATTGAAGGCTTGTGCAGGTACATGCTGAAGAGCCAGTGTAGTGGTTTAGCTTTTGATTTGGCATGTTTGGTTTTCTGAGTTGGTTCAGCTGTGGTTGATACACAACCCCCTAGAAACTAGAGCAATGTCATATGACTGTTTTGTCCCTTGCCATTCCTTATTTAAAGGAGACAATAGAGCTGAATTTGCAGGTAGGCTTAAAAAACAATTAGAAGATAAAATGCAGAATTGTATTTGTCTTAACAAATTACGTACTCCATCAAGAGAGGAATATTTGTACAACAAATTTTCTCTTTGCCAGAGCATTGGTTTGTCAGAAAAATGCTAGCAAGTAGTGGTCAGACGTTGCAAAATAGCAAATGTGTAGGCTATTTCAGTCTTCTGAAATACCAGATTATTATCTGGTAATTTTCTTTTTTGTTTTTAAAGAAAAAAGCATATGCAGTGCTTTTGTACCTAATTTTTAGTTGTTCTTTTTATTCCAGTTAGCATGTGTGGTGGTGTTTGTGTTGGTATGAATCTTTTCCCTCTTTGGAAGTTTGGGCATTGGTTTAGGTCTGTTCACACAATTAATTGTTGCTACTTCAATAACCAGACATCATTTCAGATTAAGGTCTTACTGCTATAACCTAGACAACTCAATTAGTAAAGTGAGGTCCTTGATTAAGGACCTTTGTCCTGAACTACTTAAACTTGTGCTGGATATTGTGTGCTGTGAATAATCTCACTGACTAAAATTGACGCAAGTAAACCTTTGTAGGAGTGGAGTGAACTATGTGAGATCTGCAGAGTAATAAATGACATAAAACACTTCACAGGATTTATATAGTATTTTTCACAGGATTTATGGAGTATTTTTACTTTTTGCAATTTATTTACTGTCTTTGCAGTTACTCATTCTGTCATTGTGCTGCTTAAGCACACCTTTCTTCATTGCCATACCTGAGGGAATTATTTTCTTTATTTCTTAAACACAGTGAAACTCTTTTGAAAGAGGACTTTCCCTGACCTGTTGCTGAAGTCAATGGGCAACTGGAAGTATCTGGCTTACTGTTGTTCCTGTAGAGTAGGATAAGCATTCTTAGAAGAGAGTATTAGAATAAAGAATAGGCTGTGCTGGCTTAACCTGTACTAGAAAAGAAAAAAGGTGTTCCCTGTTCTTTCCAACTGATTGGAAGCTGATGTTGATACAGGACAGAAACCTCAAAGTTATGTATATCTTGGACTGGGTTTGAAGAATGAAAGTTTGAAACAGTAGTAACTTTCTAATAGCTCAACTTTTTTATTATTGCTTCATCCCAGGTACATCCCTTGCTATTTTGGTTCTCTTTATGCCAAAGGTCCTGCGTAGATTGAGTTCTTCCTGTCTTAACAGTAGAAATGATTAATGGAGATTACTGCAGACCTACAGAATGCCCATCTGTAGTATGAAAGTGTCAGCATGTTATTTATAAACCTTTGACCATCATCTTCTGTGCACTGTATTTCCATCTTTGACGCCTACTTTGATATGCTTAGGAACAAACATGCATGCTTTAATTGCTGCTTGTTAACATCTGCCTGCAGACAGGAGGCAATTATTCCTCCTGCTTAAGTGTGGGGAAACTGCTGAGAGGCTATTTATCATTTTTGTACTAAGTATCTTGTTATTCCATGTATTATCAAGGAATTCAAATAATATTTTCAGCCATTGTATCTATTTCATCTAAAAAAGCTATATAAAAACCTGTTCATTGATATCTAAAAGTGCTCAGACCTCTGTAGTAGTGCTTACCTGATCTTTTCCTGTGGCATGGTGCCTCAAGTGCTTGCTGAAGTTAAAACTTTTGACAATTAATGCAAATGACTTGAATAATTATATGCATAATTTACAGAGAAAGATCAATTAAAGGTTCAGGTGTTAATTTTTGGAACATCTTTTTAAGTAATACGCCAAATGGTAATGAACATGCTAGCTGTTTAGAATTTGTTTGCTTGGTGCTTCTGACATCTTAACCGGCTTTTGGACTTACTGTTCTGCAGAGTGGGTGGGAAGTTCTTTGTGTGAAAGTATAAGAGCTTTTTGATGCATCTTACGATCCTCTCAGCAACAAAATTACTTGGGTACTAGCTTGTTACAGGATGCAATGCCTATCTTTATTGAAAGTGTGCGTGACTTGCTAATCTTTTAATGCCACATGTGGTTTACACAAGTAGCAAATTCAGCTTTAGTGCAGAAGAATAAGAAGAACCAATCTGAAGTGGTTAAGTTTTTTAAAGCAAGCTGCTTCTGGCTAATGTTTCTGAATGAAGTCGATGTTATGGTTGCAGAAAGAAGATGGTCAAGGAGTTGGAGCCCATGACTTGCTAGGAAAAGTGAGAGGGAACTGGGCCTGCTTAGCCTGAAGCGATGGCTTGGGGGAGACCTAATAACCACCTAGTACCTACCAAGGAGGTTATTCAAAAGACAGTTTGACTCTTTTTGGAGATTGTTGGCAGGATGATGAGAAAGAAGAACTGTAAAAATGAACAGAAGGTTTCTGCATGTGGGGATGGAGAGCAATGTAATTGAGGTTAGAATGTTTGCCCAGGGCAGCTGTGGGTCCATGGGACTTTGCAACACCCAGCTGGAGAAAGCTCTGACAGTCTGGTCTGAATTCAGTGTTGCTTTTACCTTTTTCAGGAGGTCTGACTAGAGACCTGTGGTCCCTTCCAACCCAAATAATTTTATGATACCAGGTCTAGATGCAATCCCAATTTAAATAGACAGCACAGTGGTTAAGATCTGTTCACTGCATGATGAACATGCTGTGGTGGAGGTGCCAGTACAGGAGGTATGGTCCATTTATACGTTCTGGCAAATGTGTGCTTAGCCTTTTTTAGCATCAGCTCCAAAATCTATACCTAAAAGTTAAGATAATTCCTTCCAAGTTGGACTAGGATCTTATTTTTTCATTTTCTCAGAAGTCTTTTTCTTTCCTGTTACTTTAATGCTATTATGAGTGCTTCAGTAGCTTTCTACTGTTCAGTGGAAGTGCTTAGGCTCAGGATTTTTGTGTCAGTGATTCTGGGGCAAGGATTATATACCTCCTGCCTAATACTAATACAGGATAAGAAAAATTCCAATCAAAAGCTCTACTTCTGAATGTTGGGTTTAAAGAAAAAGGTTGGTACTGAAGTTGTGTTATATCTGGGACTAGCTGTTCGTTTGTTTGTAACTTTGAATCTTAAGTATCTTAACTAATTATGATAAAAATGAAAATTGAACTGGCGTATTTATATGAGTTTCCTGATAATAAGTAAATTCTAATTGATTTAAGTGCTAGCCATGGAATCTTGGCATATGTTTGGAAACAAACCTTTTGGGTAAGTGTTAGTGCTTCTAGGCTTTAGGGTAATGGCGAGTGTTCTCAGTTTACGTATATGTGCCTGTTTCTCCCTTTGGTCATTCATCTCTTGAAGGTGTATGTATTAAAAAAAATCTGTTAACACAGTGTGAAGGTAGTGAGTAACTGTGATTGTAGACAAGGGGAGCTGACATCCAGTAATTTGTCTATTTTTTAACAGCCATTTTAGTATAGTAGTCATTTCTTCACAATCTTGCTAGAAAAATGATTAGACCCTCTATTTTAAAGCTGCAGTGTTGTCTTTATATACTTTTCAGGTCTCCCCTCATTTGTTTCTCCTGTTATAAATGTCTCTTCCTGGGATCTAAGTACTGCTGTTTAGAAGTGTCTGTTTTATATTGGCCTAGAACATGCCTTCTGTGAAGGCTATAATTACAGCAGGCCATGTGCTGGGTGCTTGTGACTGTTCTGCTGGTGAGTCATGCAGTCAGTTTTACAGAGTACAGAGGAGAGTTAATGTGATCAGACACCTCGGAGTTTTGTTTACATTCATTCAGAGTAAAGACATTTCCAAATCTTCAATGTCTGCCGTATTTAAGGGGTTAGGTTTTGTTGTTCTGAGATATTAACATCCCAAGAATGT
Organism: Agapornis roseicollis; assembly: GCA_002631895.1. Taxonomy (NCBI): domain Eukaryota; kingdom Metazoa; phylum Chordata; class Aves; order Psittaciformes; family Psittacidae; genus Agapornis; species Agapornis roseicollis. The sequence goes on along the minus strand of NDXB01004181.1, from coordinate 176,873 downwards.
ATCTGCTTGGCATTTAAGTTTTGGGGGGTAATTTTTAGGATTCATATTGTTCCAGTTTTATTATGTATATTAGGAGGATACAAGGTGACTGGCTTCAGCAGAGGTTTTTGGGTTGCTCTCTTTGTACTGTAAATTATCTGTTAAAAATAGAAGTTATAAACTGAGAATGACTTGAGTAATCGTGTCTGTTATATAAACCCTTGAGTTCAAAGCTTTGGAGTCTTCCTGCCAATTTTTGCAGCTTTAGGATTACACTTCCTGTTTTTCTTCTCTCTTGGAATAACATAACAAAAAAAAAAATGCTTACCCTGTATGGTCAGTTTAACTCTGAAACTCTCTTTGCACACATTGTACAAGAGTTGAACTTTTATTTCACAGTTACCTTGCCTGTTAATGAAATGTGAAGTGAGTAGCTGTAACTTTGGTTTCTAACAGATTTAAGTCTATTCTAATGTGTTTACTTTTGTGACTAAAGACATGATGTCTAAAGATTAACTTGTATATTACCTGGATATGATACTGGAAAATTGCTGCAGGGGATGGAGTGACTCTCTGGGAATGGAACATAATGTTGCATTTCTTGTATTTTATCTTTTGTTTGTCACAGTAACCATTTAATGTCAAGACAGTTACAGTTTTAGACAAGTCAAACTTGGTCTGTCCTATATGTGTGCTGCTCCTGATATTTGTAACATCTGTCATGTACTCTGTACACGTACCACAAATACCAGTACTGCTCTTTTTCTGATTTAACTCTCTTCCCGTTTCTTCCAGTGCAAAATAATATTGTTTCATCTTCTTTTTGAGACTGGGAATTGCATTTAACATCACAGTTTAAAACGGCAGATTGATACCAGTCTTTGAAAACACAGGTATGGTTAGCGTTTGATTAAGGAAGCTAGTAAGTTAATCTTCTGCTATGGAAAAGTAAATCTTCCAGAAGATATGAAGGACTAATAATGCTTGTTATCTCTTGCTTCAGAACCCAAAGGATTTGAAGGTTAAAGCTGAGTTCCTTTAAGTCAACCAGACACCTGCTTTAACTTGCACCTTGGTTGATAGAGGAAAAATGGATGTAGTTTTGCTCATCGAATGGCACAGCTAATTACGGAATTCCTGACAAAGCACTAATGCAGTTGCGCAGCAGTTCCTAATCTTGGTCCACGGGCAGCATTTTCAAACAGGCAGTATGCTGTAACCAGAATTGGTCTGGTGTCAACATTAGCCTCCATACTAGTATTTTTAAATTCTTAAATAATGTTGGGAAGTTGTTTCCTGAGAACATTGACTGCAGAATCTTTTGCATATGTAATTAAACTATCCCATACTTTGAGTCTCTTTTTACTAAAAAGCAACCTCCCCTTTTCTAGAGCTTTGGATCAGTTTACTGATACCTGAATTGATACTTTTCACAACTCTTCTATCCTCTATTTAACTGTCATCATTTAAGATTAATATGTTGGAGAGCCAAATAAATAATTTTCTGTGCACAGTTCTTGATTAGATGTTTTTGTTTGTTGTGTTTTTTATGCTTTCTGGTTTAGTTCCACCAGCATTTTGTATGCCTGGGTTTAATTTAAGTGTCACTGTCTTAACTGGAGAGGATTTTGACAGAGCTACTAAAAAGTGCGCTTGTATCCTTGTTCCTCTTTCCCAAAAGAGTAAAATACTGGTTGCAGTGACTGAGATCAAAGGTATAGTTGGAAGATACTTTTTCCAGGATGCCTCAAATGACTCAAGTTTTATACTAGTATTGTCTGGCAAGTAAATCTGATGTATTAGAAAACATGGAGACATGCAAAACCCAAAGTTTAGCACATGGTGAAATGTGTAATATCACTAGGGAGTAAGGACTGCTGCAAGGATTTAATACAATAGATTGTAAATGAATTACAGCAAGAGGTTTGAAGCTGTCTTCTTTTGCTAAAGCTGGCAGTGTTGAGAGAACTAAGACATTTTTTTTTAGCCTCAGCTAATAATCCATCCTCCTTTACATCTTATTTGTGTATAAATCAGATAGTTCAGTTTGTCAGTAGCTGGATGTCCTACTACTAGGTCATATTATCTCTTATGGAAGGCTGTGTATGGTCTTCTTGCCATCTAGAGTTCTTGCACTATCTTGGAACATGCTTGCAGCTTTTCTTTCTTCAGCCAGCATAAATATTATTATATGAATTTTAACTAATTGAGCTTCAGTTATAACTTCAGTTATACCTTGACCTTGTGCTGCTTTGCAGTTGGATATTGAGAGAAGCCAAGCCTTTAAAGGAGTTTCTTCTTCTTTTCATTTTCCTCATCGGGAGGAGCTTTCAGACACCCTGCTATATATACAATTTCATGAATATTGTGGGCAGTTAATATGTTGAAGATGTTTAAAGGAACATTCAAGGAAGTAACTTTAAATAGCCTCTAAAATAAAATTTTCTAGTTGCTTTGTATCTGTTGTTTTCTATGCTTGTGATTATTGACAGCTTTGTCAAAAAATGTTTTCCCTGTACAGTATGCTAGCTGTATTATAAAAAAATCCATGAAATGTTTAAGGCATTAACTTAATGCTATTAGAGTTCTTCAGTGTCTGTTTTGTATGTATATACTCGACTACTTGTTCAACTGTCCTTTTCAAATCATGTTGTTCAAGGTAGAATTCAGTTTTGGAAGTAAACTAACTAGTTTGTGTGCGTATGGGGTTCTTGCTTCTGTTGTTTGCTTGGTTTTTCTTTTTATGCTTGATTTTTAGTCACTTCTATTTTGTTTCCTAAACATGATGGTAAGAATCAGTGGTAGTGCCCCCCCTAGAAGGCACTCAGTAGATGAAATGGTTACAATTGTATGCCAGGCTGCTAATGCAGAACAACAGTTCAATTAGCAAAATATGTCATGTTTTCACAACATGGTGCTTATTGTATGTGTAATCATTTTACCTGACTTATCCTTTGCACATTTTTAGGAGGACTCTGTTTTCCCTCCATTAAGAAACAAAACAGCAGAGGTTTTTTGTATATTTGGAGGCTTACAGGAAGGCCACTGAGCCTTAGTGACTTTCAAATTTTCCTTTTGGAAAAGTGAGAGTATGGTAATACTAAACAAAGCCTTTAAGAGAACAAAATTTGTCAGTCTTTTGCAAAAAGGATATTCCTGAATAACTGGTTGCAAAAATTTAATTTGTGCAGAATGAAAGGCAGATCTGTAACTAATAGTTACAAATGAGAAAGCTAAATCCGGGGAGGATTTCTTACTTGAAGTTGGATAGAGCACAGGCCATGGCAGCCTTGTAAGGCACAACTCGGGCACAATAGGTGGTGGCTTGCAGTCAAAGGTTTCATTTTATCCATAAGCTAGAAAGTTGCCAGCAGGATTCTGAGAACTGTCCTTTACTCATATGTCTGCCTTTATATAGTGTGGTTAACTCACGTGTAAAATATTTCACCTTCATTTGAGCTTTTTGTAATGGCTGGATCTTTCTGGTACACAATCTAATTCATTATGTTTTGTTTTAATTTATTTGCTTATTGGGTTTTAGTCATCTGTGGGCTTTCATTGAAAGCTTTTTAAAACAGTTTGAACAATGCTGTCCTGTGGTTAGAGGAAGTCGAAACCTATGTATAGATACCATGTGTGTGGCCATATGGGCACACAATTAACTTGATAATCCTTTTAGCCTTTCCCTGCTGTTTTTAATGAAAGCACTACTTCTCTAGTAAAGTCTAGTTACTCTTGTTTCTAGAGTCACATCAACTTCTTAAGTCAGCATTGGACCCCATCCTTGATGACTGGGCAGAGCAGGATTGGGCAATAGGTAAGGTGACTTTCAGGACTTCCTTTGAATGTTTTGGACTTTGAGGAGACAGCATGTTTTCTAGTTGATCACTCCAGTCTGGCACAGGGCTGATGTGCCATGCTGCCTTAAAAAAGATCTACAGAAATCATGATGGGCATGTAAGAGTACCATTTTGCACTGGTATCACTGTTCCTCACTCCATGTCTAGTTTTTTCACCTTAGGATAGTGTAAGGACTTTTTTCAATTTGATAGGCAGAGCTTGGGTTGGAAACAGAAATATTTTCTGCTTTGTGAGATAGCCAGGAAAATACTGGGGGAGGAGTGGTGCTCCATCTGTATAATACTGTTGCAGTCTTCCTCTGCTACCTTCCACCATTGTGGTATATTTGTCTGTATGCATTCTGCTATTAAAGTCTTCATGATGCTTTAGGCTTTGCTATTGCATTCATCTCTTCCAGCACTAAACCTTCTCTGTGAAGCATGACAGAAGCTTGCATTTCTTGGGTTAGGTGATATTTGTCTCTTTGTAACCTTTACCAGGGATATTGTGGACTGGGCTTGCCTTCTGTTGTGACCAGGGGGTGGCCCTCTAGCATGAGGATCTTATTTATGCTGGTTCCTTCGGATTCAGGAAAAGGAAGTGCTTGGCAGTAGTATTTGCAGTGTGCTGCTTCTCATGCTTTTTGAGAGAACACATTGCTGTGCTCCCCTACTAAAATTCTATCCAGCTCCAAAGCAGCCTACCTGTGTTGTATGCTGCTAGGTAACTCCCTTGACTTTTCCTACATCCTAGTCTTCCCACTTAAGCATGATCTTACAGTATTTGTAGTTGGCAGGTTTAATGGAAGCATATTACAATTCTTTATCAAAGATATTTTATGTGTCAGTATAGACTATGCATAAAAATGTTACAGAAGCTTATGAAAAATTGCCTCCTCCAAACAGCAGACTTATGGGTCATCCTTTGGAACAATGCCTTTTTGCAGCCAGTTATTGGAGTGATTTCAGTCATTTCTTCCAAGACATGTTTTCACCCCTTGCTGCGTTGCCTCTCTGTGCTATCATTGTTGTCAGTTATGTTTCAGCCTTTTAACTATTCTTCTTTTTGGATGTGAAATTCAATTGCAGTAAGCCACCTAGTTACTTACTACCCAGCAGAACAAGGATGCTTTACTCAGATAGCAAGATGTCAGCAAATTCCTACTGATTTGGGGGAAAGTGGTGTGCTGTGATATGGGAGAAATGCAGAAAAGTTTTCTTAAAAAGATTTTGCAGGCTTTAGAGCATGTTGTGCATGTTCAAATTTGCATTTACCATGGTAAGGGTTAGGTCCTGCCAAAAGCTAGCTGCTGGGGAGCTGAATTGAGAAGGCATTTGTAACCCTATATTCAAAGTTGAAATAATGATATTGGTCTGGGTTTTGTGTATGTTTTGTTTGGCTTTTTTTTTTTTTTT
>NDXB01004181.1:160671-171546 GCA_002631895.1 Agapornis roseicollis | reverse complement strand
GGGTTTTGTGTTTGTTTTGTTGGGTTTTTTTTTTTTTTTTTCCAGTCAAGGAAGTGTGGAAAAATACATTAGTGTTATTGATTTGGCTCCATAGAAAGTCATCAAGGAAAAAGGTTTGAGTTTCTATCAGAAACAATGCTTTGTTCCACCTTGTCAGCCTTTTCTATTTCAGGTTATCTGAGCAGCAGTCTGATTCAGTGGTAAGAATCAAGGTCATATTTTATTCAGTACAAGAAGATGGAAAATCTGGCAAGAGCCAAGATACTTGTTTTGAAATGGTTTTATTTAGCCCTTTCTTCTATAGCTGCTGTCAATGGAAAGAGATAAAGCTGATGACAGACTACAAGGAATTTATTGTTCATTATTTATGACCTGATAAAGGTTTAAGTCTGAAAAGGTTTTTGTTACTTTTTTCATGGGTCTTTCAGGTTTTCAGGTATGAATACCTGACAAAAAAATTGGATGAAGCAGATAAAGAAAAGATGCGTATTTTTCTTGACTTGTTAACCTTAACCAAAAACCTGAATGGAATTTAATCCATGGAGATTACATGGGGAAAAAAATGCTAATTAAAACTGCTGTGCAGCAAGATTTTGCTCATGCTTAAATCTGTTGTTATTTGAATAAGCTTTAGACTTCTGTGGTGTGGTGGCATCTGACCTTATTGGCTTCCACAGGCCTAACTAGCTCTGTTGTGAAGCTTCTGCTTTAAAAATAAAAATGTAAGTCACAAAGCTAGAGCAGTTCTAGACCATGCAGGTAGTCTGGAATTGCCCTGAATTTGTAACTTGGACTTTTACTTTCCAACTAAAGGCTTCACAATAGAGCTAGTTGGGATGTGGAATGACTGAATGTTTACCTTTAATGCAGGGAAACAAATTATCAGAGAGAAACAATTATCAGTAGTGCTGTTTGTTCTTACAGTAAATTTGGGGTCTCTTGGTGTGATTATAGAATGGTTTGTGTTGGGAGGGACCTTAAAGATCATCTAGTTCCAACCCTTCTGCCATGGCAGGGACACATTCCACTAGACCAGGTTGCTCAAAGCCCCATCCAGCCTGGGCTTGAATGCTTGAAAAAAGAGAGTAGAGCTTTAATAAACATTGCAAGAACTTGTGTTCCTTAAGAGTGCCTTGATACTAAGTGCGGTCAATCAAAATGTCTACCATACTCTGTAATACTTTCAAATCTTTGTGGTGGTCTCAGTATTTTTATCTAGATTCTATTAACTTGTGGCTTGGCTGTCTTTCCTCCTCCTCCTCCTTAGGAAAGTTAATGTGTCCTTTCAATTAGGGCTGCTACAGGTACATAGTAGGAATATGAAGGTGAGAAGAGGGATGGTGTTACAGGAATGCACAACATGACTGTTCTGATTTGAACAGATGTTGTGGTGAAGGACAGAAATAAGCAAAGTCTGAGTTTGCTATTACGTTGCCTTTAAGGTGAATGGAAGAAACTGCAGTTCTTATTTAAGATGTCAGTCTTAAGTGCAACTGACACAGTTCTAGTTCTACAGCACCAATGATAAAAATTTCGTCTGTACCTAATGTAATATTTTCTGTACTTAAAACTGTATGTAGGCAAGTTACATCTGTTACACCTGTCATTCAATATTAAATTGCTTTTCCTGCAGTCTTGTTTGAAATTTGTATCTCAAATTGTGTTCCTTTTCACAAGTATGCCAGTAATAAGTTGCTGTTATGCACTTACAACTTAATTTCAGTATACTTCCACCACTATAAATTGGAAGAAGATGCAGTGTTTTAAAGGACGGGCAAAAATTTTGTAGGCACAGTTATTCCTATAAAGAAAACATGGTTATTACTCAATAGAGAAACGTTTTCAGTTTACAAATAAAACGCTACTCAAAATAGTGAGGCCTTTAAAGGAAGCTGTGAGACAATATTTTTCATTACTTTAAGTGTGAGCATGACAAAATTCAAGTTACCCATGGTAGGTTTACCTCCCTTTTTCCTCATAAGGGGGTTTAAAAACAAAACCAAACTTGACCCCCCAACCTGCTTGCAGGTGACATGCTAGGGAGAAAATATTGACCTTTTAAAGGAATAACTGAGGCTTTGCTGCCTTGAAAATGGCTCTAGTAAGTTGGCCCTTGGTGTGCATATAATTCTCTTCTAAATTTTGCCTGATGAGCTTTCATTAGTTACAGCTGTTGTGGGGGGGTGGTGGTTTTTGGTGCCTTTTTTTTTTGGGGTGGGTTTTTTGTTTGATTGGGGTTTGGGGTTTTTTTTGTTTGGTTTTTTTTTTTTTTTTTTTTTTTTTTTTTTTTTTGTGTTTTTTTTTTTTGTTACCTGGGTTTTTGGCGGTGCTTTTTTTTTTGTTCTTTTTTTTTTTTGGGGTGGGTTTTTTTTTTTATTGGGGTTTGGGGTTTTTTTTGTTTGGTTTTTTTTTTTTGTTTGTTTGTTTGTTTGACTTGGGTTTCTTTTTATGGATGCAAAGGAAAGATGTTCAGTATGTATATGTTCAAGTCTAAACTTGTCAACATCTCTGGCAACTATTTAGTACTGATTTCCATAGGAGATGGAGGGGACTTCTAAACTGCAATTTCTCTAAATTTGTCTTAAGAGGGGAGGTGAGGAGTAGTTGAGAAGCTGAAACAAGGAAAAACTTTGATTGAAGAGTATAAAAGGCAAGGAAGAAGTTTTTTTTTTTTGCGAACATCAGAAGCTAGAGGAGGGAGAGGAAAAGCATCATGAACCACTGTAGCATCCCCGTGCAGAGACTGAAGTCATGATTCTTGAATCTTAATGTTGTTTTGTTTAGCAGTGCCAGAATGTTTCTTGACTTCTTGCTGTCTCAGTTACTGTTAGTGGTTACACATAAGAAGACTTTTACTGTTTCATCTTAATGTTGTTACTAAATTTAAGAGAACAGAACTTATGCATCAAAATAGTGCTGCTCAGTGTACAGTCTCTAATTAGATTGTGTTTTGATAGGTAAATTGTAGGGAGGCTGTTACCATACACTCTTAAAAGTTTAACTATTGCTGCAGTGGTTTGTAAAATATTTCTTAAAAAAAATACATCAAACCAGGTTGTAGTTGCAGTAAGATCCTTATTTTGTTAGATTCTGGTTTATTAGCTAAACTTCAGTATCTTCATTATGGGAATTAGGAAATTGTTTCACAGCAAAACCTAAATTATTGAGCCAATCATATGTTAGTATCTCTTGCATGTTTTAAGGTGACCAAGGGGCCTGGCCTAATCATCAGATCCCAGACCCCATCATCTGGAAATTACCAGATGTGTGCTCTCTTTGGGTCAGGTCCAGTAGCCTGTTAGTCTTGTATTTTCTCCTTATAGAATTAATATTTGAATTTTACATATCCAGAAAATTCTTCAGTGCGGAAATTTCTTCCTCTAATGTGGTACTTTGTAAAATCCCCTGACCTGCATGAAGCACCTTCTCTTTTCAAAGAAAGGGAATGACTTTAATTATTTACAGTTTGGTTTGTAATATGTTGTATTATTTGTGTTATTTTGTCATTTAAGTATATTGGAGTTAGTTTCCCAAGTAGCAGACTGCTGTATTGATCTTACATTTTTAATGTTAAAAACTTACAGCAATGTCTGCCACAGGAAGAGAGAGAACACACTTAAAAATATATGGAGTTTGCACATGTTGAATTATTCTAAAGTTGTACTATAGTCTCAGTGATTTTTAGTTCATGGATTATCTAAAAGTTAAATTAGTAATCAAAATGTGTTGAAGGCAGTTCTTTAGCTGTCTGTAGTATTATGTTAATACCAGAACACCACCGTGATACAAACTACTTACATTTTTGATGATAAAGAATGAAGCAGCAAGCATCATCTCCTCTAGGCACATGTTTTCTGAAAGTAACACGTTTTCACATGGAGGTTTATTTTTAAGCATGTAAAAGTAGCAAAAAATATCTTCTTGTCATTACAGAAGCTGCTGGGTTTGTTTTGCTACTGATGAAGATGATCGGACAGCAGAGTGGGTGAGACCTTGCAGGTGCAGGGGCTCCACGAAATGGGTTCATCAGACTTGTCTGCAGCGCTGGGTGGATGAAAAGCAAAGAGGAAACAGTACTGCTAGAGTTGCTTGTCCTCAGTGCAATGCAGAATATTTAATAGTATTTCCAAAGCTAGGTAAGAGACATCATTTAAATTTTAAACACAATATAATGGATTGTTTCTTTATATTATTCCTATTTCCTTGTCCATGCTTGGAGCATCAGTTCTGTTGAGAACTTGTCTATTCCTTTTTCCAGACATTAAAAAATAGCTTTATATTCTGCTTGGATTTTATTTGGTGGCTTAGTTAAATACCTTCTGAAAATTCTGGATGTGTGTTCCACTTAGGTATATTGATAACTCTTATAAGTGATTAACCTATAATTAATTCATGGTTAATATATTGGTTTTGGTTTTTTTTTTTCCAGTTGAGCAGAGGGTGACTTATCTTGGCAATTGCCAGCTATTAGAACATAAACCCATCCATTATTTTTAACTCATCTTGCAGAGGAACTCATCAAAGGAAATTCAGAGAAAAGAACCTGAGTAACCTGTTGCGTTATCTGAAAAATAGATTTTTACTTTCTTTGGGAGCTGTTCATGAATTAATATTGCCTTATATTCAAATGGCAGAATATCTGTGCTTGCTGGGCACTGCTGTAGTTCTAGTTGTCAAGGTGAAAGAAAAAAGTTGGAGGTGGCCTTCCATAGTCTAGTCTAGAGTAGCTGAGTGGGACACTGCACAGTATGTTGCACATATTTAAATTAGCAGTGGTTGCTGTTATTCCATCCCTTATTTGCCTGTATGTTCTATGGGGTGTGTTAAGTAGGACAAGCAAATGAAATGTTGCCATGGAAACTTAAATTTTCTTTAAAAGTAAAACTGCTTGTTAAAAAACTGCTGATACAGCATGTGAGTACAGGAATTTGGAGCATCTTAAAGGAGATTTTTTTTTTAAATATCTGATTTCTGTAATGAAACAGCTGAAAATAACATGCTGTCAGTTCTTTGGGACGGGACTTCTTTTCTGTTAGTATAAGAGCTGACAAAATTAAGGTGTGAAGGGAGTTTTATATAGCTGATGTCGTATTTCCATGGTAGAACACTGAGTAGTGGGAAAGAAAATACAGACTAATGTACTGTTGATATTCAAAAAACCACAAACCAGCATGGAATTTACTGCCAAGTTATTCATGTATCAACCACGGTTCAGCTTTTAAGGATAAAGTAGAAGGGAATCTTAATCTCCATTACAAGGAAGGCATCAAACTGCAACATTTAGCATGGGCTTTGATAGAAGAAATTGGTTTGATATCTGAACACTTATAATGTACCACAAAACTTAAAGCTTAAAACCCTTACCTGTGTCTTGAGTGATAGAATTGCAATGTGAGCTGCGTTTGCATTTTATTTTGGCAATGGGGAAAAGGGAAAGTAACTATAGTTTGGAGAAGATAATGCATGTAAACAACAAGCACTTTCATTTGTTCTTGCAGTGTGAGGCACCTTTATTTGAAAGCTAAGAATCCTAAATTTCAACATTCTTAGGTTCTGAAACTGGCCTGAAATTCTTGCATGAGATTGTTCAGCTCTGGCATGCAAGAATATTCTGATATATTTTCCCTCACATTACCATCTTTTTCTATTTTTAAGCATGAGAATGGTATAAAAATTCAGAGTGAGTAAGAGTACACAAGAGCAGGGAAATGAATTTGTGTCCATCAAACACCAGTCACGAGCTTATAGTGCCTTAAACTAGTGAGACAGTCTTGCCCTTTTGTAGCTCTTGTTGTAGAACAGTTTTGGGTACTAGAGAAACTCAACTGTAAGTCAGTCAAGGGCAAACCAAGCAGAGTGAGGACAGGAAGATGTTTTCAAGCAGTTTTGCCAGTAGTCCGATCATTGCTGCAGCAGCAGCTGTCTTTTGAAGACATTACTAGTTACACCATTCAAGAACTAAAATTACCTGAGCAGGGAAGAAGTAACAGTTGTCATTTCCCTGAGGTATCACAGTTCAGAAACTTCTTTACATTAAAACTTTGCTAATGTACTGCTCGAAACTTTTTTTCTAAAACCAGATTTCTGGGAAAGGGCATTCCCTACACAGCTTTTTATTTACAGTTATAGTTCTGAAGTAGTATCACCTTGAGGAGGTATCAACAAATACCTTTATAAGTAACAGAGGGGGTCTCTGAATATATTTGACATCCAAAGGAATTTCCCTAGTGGCATTTCTTCTTAAAACGATAATTCTACTTCAAATTTGATAGTGCATCTCAGTTTTAAATGATCACTAGTAACTATATTCTTACTAGCTGTTTTCCTCTGAGATTATTTTTTCACTAAATAGAAAAATATTATTACCACTTTGAAAGTAACTGAAATCTCTTTTAGGTTATTTCAGTTTAATGAATAGAAAATGGAGTTTAGCAGAAAAAGCTGTTAAAGCATGACAACCTTTACAAAATGAAAACTCTTTTGTTTCTCTCTGTCAAACAGTTCCATTTACTTCCTGAAGGTCTAATAAAAAATTGTACACCTAATTCTGTAGCTTCCTGTTTGTAATGATTGTTATTAGTAGATGCAATTTGTTAGTACATTCAGTGTTAGACTTCTGCTGTTGCCATATCACTTTGCCAAGATGTAGTGGGCAAGCTTCAGAGCTGTGTGTTGCCCTTTAGGACTCACCAAGTAGAATGGTTTTGAGTCTCTTATCTTCACCTTCTTTGCACAAATATAAGTTTTCAAAATGGTGCAGCCGAACAACTTTTTCAGTGACTCTGGTTGAACAGTTAAGATATGTAAACTACTATGCATTTAGTACTTGCAGTTATGACTTCTTTATTATTTGCAGCACACTAATAAACATCTGTCCTGGAAAGTTAAACATAATACAGTTAAACTACTTGTTCCATTTTGTATTTGGAGTGTTCCTTCAGAAACCCTTTAATTCTGGTACCTAATCAATAGTATTCTCAACTTGAGAATAAATTAACTCCATAGTTATGCTTTGTCAATCACTTAGGGACTAATATGTATCTGTTGGTGTATTTGAAGCAGGGTGCTGGTGAGGTGTTAATCGTCTTACGAGTTACATGGGAAGATACTTCCTGCTAGACTAGAGCTCATTACTAAAACAGAGAATGCATGCTAGAAGATGCACACAAAGATAGCTAATTTGAAGTATGTGAGTAGTAGGTGAAGAACTAGATGCTACAGTAGAGAGTACATTAAGCAATATTCTGCCCAAGTTGCTTAGGACTGCCCACAAGTCTGATACATAACTTAGCAATATTTACAGTGGCATCTGTTAAGGCTGCATATAAGCTAAGAGATGTGGAGAATTAATTACTTGATGAATGTGTGCAGAAATCACAGAATCATAGAACAGTTAGGGTTGGAAAGGACCTTAAGATCATCTAGTTCCAGCCCCCCTGCCATGGGCAGGAACACCTCGCACTAAACCATATTACCCAAGGCTCTGTCCAACCTGACCTTGAACACTGCCAGGGATGGAGCACTCACAACTTCCTTGGGGAACCCATTCCAGTGCCTCACTACCCTTACAGTGAAGAACTTCCTCCTTATATTCAATCTAAACTTCCCCTGTTTAAGTTTGAACCCGTTACCCCTTGTCCTATCACTACAGTCCCTAATGAAGAGTCCCTCTCCAGCATCCTTGTAGGCCCCCGTAACTTTCAACTGATTTTGGTAGGAGAAAGTAGTAGAAAACTAACAATAATATTCATGCATATGAGCTGCAGGAGGACAGTCTGTGTAGAATTTGTTGACAAATACAAAAGTAATCTGCAATCTGACATGGTAATGACATTTTTCATTTCAGTACATACATTTCAGACTTCGGCTTCTGGCTTTTGCTTTGCTAGTGCTCTTGCAGTATCACAAAGAAACGATGCAAGCATGCCCTTGTTTACCTCATCAAAGGAGGGTGATGTCTTGCTCTGTGTAAGTCTGGAAAGTGCAGTTGTCCTTAGAACAATGAAACTATTAATGTATTGTTGTCAAAGGCACTAAACAGCCTGAGTAGGAGGGGGTTTTCCTCCAACATTCAAGAGGTAATCTGTCTCTAATACTGATGCAGCTTCTTCCAGTGGAAAGAATTTTTCATATTGACTGTGCTACATTTTATTGTAGAGCAGGATAGTTTAGTGACAGAATCCTCAGGTGGAGCTATCGAAGGTAAGCACATAAAGTCCTTTACAACTTTGTTTTAAAAACTAAAATATCCAACAGATAAAAAAGTCACTAATCCTAAAATGGTTTCTGCAACAGAACAATTCAGATGCAGCACAAATGAAGCTAGTCAACTTTAGTGGGTAAATTAGTCAGTGCTCTAACCAGTATATTAATCTCTCAGAAAGACATTGTGGTGAATGAAAAGGTAGACAGAAGTAAGTTACAAGCTTAGCTTCTTAGCTTTTTAATAATATGTTCTCATTTTAATAGCATGTGTGGGATGACAGACTTGTATTTTGCCAAGTTCTTTTCTTCTTATCAGTGACAGATGCTGACAGCTTTCTTCAGTATGCTAATATATATATATATATATCTTGAAACCTTACTTTTCCTTTATCATAGGTCCAGTTGTTTACGTTTTGGATCTTGCAGATCGACTGATCTCAAAGGCATGTCCATTTGCTGCAGCTGGAATAATGGTGGGCTCTATATACTGGACAGCTGTTACATATGGAGCTGTGACAGTGATGCAGGTACACATGTATTTCTTCCTTTTACCAGTTTTTGCAGCAAGTCCTTTAAAGAAAAAAGTCAAGTAATTAAGACTCCCCTTTAGTTCACTTAAAACATGCTTTTGCTGCTTTCAGCACTTCCAGTATAGTTAACAAGTGAATTCAAGATGGGTGGATAGAAAGCTTTTTCCTTTTAACTGATCATACTACATAAACCCAAGTATGCTTGTTCAAATGTGGTTCAGTTTGCATCTAACAAAATTCCCTACCATGCTAGGTGGCTACCCTTTCTGTGGTAGGCTGGTGAACCCACTTCTGTTCTTACAGAAAAGGTACCACGACCACCTAACTACTAGTAATAGGTAGTCTAATTCTTCAGAAAGGACATGAGACTTTTCTGAATCCCTTCTTTTACTTAGAGATAGATGTTGCTGGTAACATTCAGAAGGTTGAGGCACTGTGAATTTTTCAGTCCTACCACTTTTTATTGAACGCATGCTCTGAATGGGGCAGTTCATTCGTAAACATCAAGTGCAGAACACTGCAGATTAATAGTATGGTTTTTTAATTACTTCAGACTGTGTAGTTAGTTGAAAGGGGGAAAAATACTTAGTTTTCCTACTTCTGTTCTTGTAAGCTTGCTGTTTAAATACAGAAATACTGTTGACAGATGGTAGACTTAACTGTGGAAAGACTTGTTCATTGCTGTGCAACTGAGACAAGAGTTTTCGTGCGCAATTCAACTAGAAGAACCTCTGTTAATATTTGTTGTTGATTCCTGTATCAAGTCCATAACCTTTGTTTTGCTTGAAAGCATGAAGTATTCTTGATGCTAATTCAGTTGTAGAGAGAACTAACAAATCTGTATGCTAGTAAGTATTCCTCCACACAGTTGTTATATAAATATGCAGTCTAGTCCTTATCCATGTAAAGGATATGGCACTACTTTTTCTTGACTTGTGTGGTACTGCCTTCAGTTCTACAATTCACTCCATCTCCTGCTCTAGTTCTGTTTGTATGTCTGTTCATAGTAGAAATGTATGTAACAACTGCTTGAGTAGAGCGCACATGGGCAGATGCAGGATCCCTAGTACCAGTATGGCCAGGGTGAAGTGGCTCCATAGGTGATGTGTAATGAGTTTCAATACTTCCGCCAGTCCAGTGGCTAGTTCTCTTTATTACAGAATGTTATACTTGAACATTTGTTTATCTGGTATTTTGTGCAGCCCTTACAGGCACATTGCAACCTTGTGTAATACTATGACTAGACTTCATGAAAGGTACCAGTCCTTAGCTCCTTGCTCACTGCTACACTGAGCCTTTTCCTGTAGGAACTTTTGTGCTTTTTAGCTTCTCTAGAACTACATAACCAAATGGAAAAATAAATGTGTCTTTCTGTAGTTGTTTCACTTTTGAAGTAAACATATCTAAACATACAGTTTAGGCAGCTAGTCAAATCCCAGGTATGAAGAATTAGCTATTTTCCTCTGATTTAATAGGGGTTTTAATCATATGGATAGCACGCTGGATAAGAGAATAATTATTTTTGCATGTAATAGAGGTGATTAAACTGGGAGTGGATGGAAATGTTCCACCCCTTTTGCCACCCCAGATTTGCTAGGTTTAATACAACTTGTTTCCTGTTGCATTTCAGACTCCTTCAGTTGAAAGGCCAGAGAAGCACAAAAGCTATTTTTAAAGGTTAAGCTTCAGATGGAGAAAAATAAATACAGAATTGACATTGTGACTCCAGAGGTAGCTAAGTCAGTAACAAATCATATAAGGTTACTGAAAACAGACAGAAACCATAATCTAAAGCAGAAGACAAGATAGGCTTTTTTTAATGGACAGGGACTGTAAGGAAAAAAAGGATAGTATCAGACATCACAATTTGGGTGGAAGATAGTGAAGAAGCTGAAAGACAAATGCTGAATTATTTTTTTTTCAGGAATAATTTTTTGGTGACAACAGTATTAGTTATGCTTATTTATTGAGGCTGTAACATATAATGTAACTTCCTGTTCTAGAAGAATAAAAGGGAATGGTTTTCAAAGCAAGGCTAAAGGGTACAGTTAGAAGGTACTGTTGTGGTACATTAACCCAGCTTCTTCCCTGTGTCCTACCTACTCCAGAAGTACTGGGTTTTGTTGGTCTGGGTGGGGGG
>NDXB01004181.1:121083-152879 GCA_002631895.1 Agapornis roseicollis | reverse complement strand
TGTCACAAAAAAAACCCCCCCCCCCCCCCCCCCCCCAGTGCAGGAGGACAAAGAGGACAGTCGTGCTTCTCTAGCACCCCTGTGTTCTAGCTTCAGGGATTATATTTTTTTTAATTTGTTTAATCCAAGACAGATGTTGGTTAAAGATACATAATGTTACTGTAACTCCCCTGGATGAGAAGCACTGCAGAAGCTTTATGGAATTCAAGTTACACAATGAAAGCTTTTTGGAAAGGGACGTTTGAAGGAATAAAAATTAATGAAAATCATTTCAGAGGCAGAAAAAAATGCCATTGTGACAGAGTGAATCTGAGACTTGGACCAAATTCCCTCAGTACCAGGCTTGGAAAGGGTAGTGGGATTTCTCATAACCAGCACAGTAGCAGTTCTGACTGCTGGGAGGAGCATGGAAAATTGTTGCTAACCTATAAGATAATACAGCCTGAACTTTGTTAAACAAAAGGTTTGTTTTTCTCTTAAAATCTTTGGTACCTTTTAAATGCGAAGCAGTGGGTTTGGTTTTTTACTTGTTCTGCTGATGGTTTCTTTTGAAAAAGCAATGCTCTCTTTAACTTCAGGGTTCTCTGCCCCAGAGTGTTAAATTTCAAGGTACTGCAAGAATGAAAGTGCTTTCCACTTAGCACCAGTTAAATGTCCTGCAATGCAACTGACCTTCCTACAGTACCAAGCCCTGTGTCACAGATAGAATTGCCATATATTTTTAAGTTGCATAGCACCTTACTGGGATCTAGGCTGCTTTTCCCATCTCGTTTCAAGGATGAACAAAAATGCAAATTAACTTAGGAAGTAAGTTCACAAGTGATTTCAAAAGTACAGGTGCTTGCATTTGTTTGGTTCAGTTTCTTGATGAACAGAGTTCTATTTTCCTTTATGAAGGGGCTGAAAAGTGAAAGCTCATTTGGTAAATAGGTGGTAAGTCTGCTTACATAAATTTATTATTTGAAATACATTTATAACATTTACATATACCTACTTATATGCTTGAGGTCAAAAAAATCAATGTCCCTTCCTGAGCCTTTGGGTCTTAAGCTATTTTGGATAGAGTCAGGGGTAGGTGATCACAGGCAGTCCATAATATTCTCTCAGCATCTCCTGCCCAAAGCATTTCAGTTCTTGCCGAGCTAAATCACATACACTGTGTGTTGGAATCGCTGTATTGTAACACTTTACAGAGTAAAGTCCTTAGCAGCTCACAGAAATATTTTGACCTGATCTATATATTAGGAACAAGGAAAACAAAAACCAGCTTTACTAGTGGCATCTGTGGAGACAATTTGGAGATGATTCCAGCAATACACCATGGAAATTATCCCAAATGTTAGAGGTCATCTTGTCTCCTCAAAAATCTGAGCATCATGGGGCCCTTCTTGATCAAGCATGAATCCTGAGTACATTCTCTGCAAAGGTCAATACCATGTGGCTTGTAGCACTGAGCTCTCTGTGCCTCAGCCTTTTTAACTAAGTACCAAGATGGGAAAAAATCTCTGCATGGAAAACTGCAATTGCAGACAGTGTAATTATGGGGGGCTGTCAGAATGGGAAACAATCCTGCCTGCACCTCCCACAACTTCATGAGTACTAACTTTACTAGCATGTTACTGTCAAAAAGGTAGCCAAAGTCTGTCCTGACTGCAGCTGGCATTCAGATGCTGTGTAAGTAACTATTTGCAGACCTGCAGCTGACCAGCAAAATGCATCTCCCATAGCTATTTGTCCTTGGTGCCACATTAATTAAATCCCATAAACCTCCCTCTCTTCATTGAGGAATACAGCCACATAAGAAGAGTTTAAAGAAAGTCAAAACAAATCATTCTGTATAATAAGCTGGACACCTTCAAAAATCTGTTAGCCAGTTTTAGGAACCTCATTACAGGGTAATTAGTTGTGTCTGGATACTCCTCAGAAGCAAATTAAAAGTGTTTTAAAAAAGCAGTGTATAAGAGTTGAAGTCATCCCTTTTGGCAGCTGCATAATCACTGTGTAGGATTGCCATATAATCCTTTTCTTGCACCTACAATATATTCTCATGACTGGCAGCCACTGAGCTCATGTTAAAACACATCTGCATACATATGAACATGACCAAGAGAAACTGAATATTTATGCATCAGCCACCCTGCGCAGCCTGGATGGTGGGGTTTAGTTTGTTTTGGTGCTGTTCTGTTTTTAAAAGAACAGAGCTTGTGATACTGTGCACCATGGGAAAGGCACAAAAGGCATAAGCCAGCTGAATTGAGTGTGTAGCAGTTCTACTCCTGTCTGAAAGCAAATATACTGAAACGTAATTAGGATAAATTAAATATGCACGTCAATGGCATGGCACATGGTAAGCAGACTCCAAAAGTGAGTGGTGTATTTTTACATCCTCGCATTTCCTGTAGTCACAAAGCAGATTCTTTCCTTATTGCATTTTTGAGATGTAATTAGATGGTCTCAAAATATCTTTTTTCTGTAACGACCCTGTTTTGAAAGTCAAGTCTCTTTCTTCACTAACTGACTTGCAGAGGAGCTGCACAGTAACACCATCAAAAACCAGTCGGGACTTAATATTCCGTGTCTGAGGGATAAGAAAGCAGAAAGATGGGGAGAGTGTACCATGAAGTTAAATTCTGGTACTATTCACTACTACTGTAACTTGGTGCTATGCCTGGTGTAATACATTTTGTCTATTAAAATATATTAGCATTAAAAAAGGAAACATCAGTTTATACGACCCCCTCATGCACAGACAGAGAACAAAATTTGCCCTTTTTGCTCAATACTGGTACCAAAACAAAAGTGAGATACTAGGGTAGCAGCCTATTGTTTTGGCCAGTCCTTTTTTGTCATCCTGTGCTGGGGCCTCACCTGGCTGGAGATAGCACTGCATGCTGAAAAGCTAGAAGATATAAAGAATTACTTGATGAAACAAAACAAGCCAATGACTGAAGTGTGATGGATGCTACAGGCAATGACCACAGGGTCATTTTTTATCTTCATGACCTGATTTTTCAGTCCCAGAAGCCCTATGAAGAAATTCACTTTTCCATCTATAAAAACACAGCAACCACTTGACAACACAAGCTGTCAGTCCCAATGGAGGAGTGGGGTTTCTCAAGCATTATTTGGCAAATCTGTCACAGCTGTATATTCTTGCAGATCAACGGGTTTAAGGTGCGGTTACACAGCTCAGATACCTGCAGCCCACAGCAGATGCCCCTGTCCTGGCTCCCAGCAGCACTGGTATAAAGACTGCTGGGAGAAAGATCAGAGCTGGGCTTAGACCCTCCTTCCCTTACTCTTATTTAATAATACGTACAAAAAAGGGATCTGAAGACCTGAGATGGTGCCAACTTACTGCATACCTGCACCCTATGACCAAGACAGGGCTCTATCTTGGGACACTGAGCAACTACAGAGCTTTCGGTTGACCTGAAAGGCATTAGTTTGTATTGGAGCCAGGCTGGCAGAACAGTACCTCTCTCTTCCTCTGGGAGGGAAGCCAAGCCCAGTTCTAGAACATGTGAAAGGGCCATGAGTCAAAGGCATAAAGGGCAGTGTGTGCATTCTGCCATCACTCTACAGTGAAAGCACAGCTAAATGAAGTTAAGCTGAGTTAGCTGTTCCTTGCTTCAAGAAAGGATGGAGTTGAGATTGCTCTGCTGAACCAGATTTGTGCACTTTTTCTTCCCCAGCAGGTACAATATTTTTAGTTAATAATCCTCTAGTGGTGGCTCTGACACAAAAATGCAGACAGACCACCGTACAACAACTTTCAGCCTCAGAGTCTGCAAAATAACAAAAGGTATAAAAGAGTATTGTAGCAAGATTCAGGAACTGTACCAACTGCTGGGAGAAAAGAGATACAGCTTTCCTGTCATGTCTAGAACAAGATCATCCCTCTTTACTGCTGCTGTGGTTGCAATATAAGGCTAGAGCAGATGATGGAATTCTAAAATTGTGCATTATCTGAAAGCAGATGCAGGCCCCAGCAGGTAAAATACTGGGACTTGCCAGCACTTTGTTTTCTTCTTCCTGCTTCTGCTGCTCCTGCCAGTACATGCCGCGGTACTGAAAAGTTTGTTTTATGGGTCATAGATAAAGATAGTTGGATATGGATTCTCAACCCTCAGCAGTGTTTAAGAAGATGATCTGATCTCATATTCTGGTTTGGTCCTTTTAATCTCCCCATTTTCGAACTGTGTCAGAATTGTAGATTTTGGCTAATCTGTTTGTGTCTCTGGTGATTGGAGCTTTTTCCATTGACAGCAGTTCATCAGTACAGCTAAACAGGATCACTATAAACTGTCAAACAGGTGACAAATGAGAGCTTACAAAATAAAATGCTCGCTGAACTGAGACAAAACTTCCAGCACCAACAATGATGATGGCAGGGGAACAGAGACTATCTGGTTTTAATTGCCAATTTAGACACAGCTGAGCCTCTACTTATCTGAATTAGTACTTCTGCTAAATTCATGATGTTTTTGTCCTGTGCTAAGCCTTGATGTTAGCAGACACAATACAAATACAATGTTCCAGGGATAACTCTTCTCTCAAACACCAGCAGGTGGTGGTTAGTCTGAGGACTGACTCCTCAGAGAAGATTGCTTTTTCCCTCAGGTGGGCACCTCCTGCTGAGCTGAGATTTTTTTTTTGACCATGCCTGCAAGCATCATGATGAGCATGCAGTGGTTTTTTCAGTAGATGTTTGTGATTATTCTCAATTCCAGCCTTCCCCTTTCTTTCTAAGCCCAAAATATAAATTAACTTTCCTTTTTATTTAAAGCTTGCTTCAATTGCTCTTGAAGTTCTGTCTAGATAACAGCTTGTCTTTGTATTGTACCTCAGAAAACCAGCATTCCATTTTATCATGAAGTGGTTGCCATCAAACACTGGTGAATAAACTGTCAATATGCCTTATTCTATCAAGGATAGGTGATTTGTGAGAGATAATTCCTGTTTAGCCTGTTGATTTGCTCTCTTATCAAAAGATGTTTCAAGTAAATGAACAGCATATAAAATGATATATAAAAATATGCAAGAACCATTTGTCTGAAATAGATTTTGTTCCAATGCAGTAAAGCGCAGACAAGACTGCAGTAACAAATGCTCCTGCCCTTTTAAATGAAACCCAGTGTATCAGGGGGATTTATACACCACCAGTAACTCTCTCATAATCTAAAAATAATCACCAACTATAACATTAGGCATAGGCAGTCCAAGTTAAAAAAGAGCATGCTTACTGATGATGTGTAGGTCAAGGGCATGACTTTAACGGAGCCAACATAATGGCTCGTACTGCCCTTCCTGTTTGGAGTTGTTTCAGTTCCCTGCTCCCAGCTCCTGACAGGGGCCCAACAGCGTTAAGGTGGGTGGCTGTGAAGGAGGAAGGAGGATGGAGGTAGATACATACCTGCTCCCTTCCAGCCAGCCGTGAGACTGATGTGATGACCTTATAAAACTCACCTTCACACTCACATCCACTTGACTACATGAATTCACCTTTTTTTTTGCTGCTAGATTTAGATATATATTTATTAAGGCACTACATATGTGAATCTGACCTGATCTCCATGAATGACTGTAGCAGAGGGGTTCAGAAGAACAGAGCTTAGCAAGGAAGCTTCAGCTTTCTCAGTCTTGCTCTTTAATATGCAAGTAACATCACTTCAGACTTGCAACACAGTGGTTAGTAGGCATAAGTAGGTCTAAGGCCATTCAAGCTGACAAATCTCTGACTCATTTCTGTATCACGGTAATATGCTTTCTGCATTAGCTGAGGACTTTGAAATAAAAAACTGACAAAGGAAAGACAAAAGGAAACTTAACAAAATGTCGTAATTAATTCAACAACATTTTAAATCACCAACTGCAATGTTATTCAATTTTGGTGAATGGGAAATTAAATAATTCAAAGCATTTCAAATCTCACAGAGCAATTCTTCAGTTGAAAGCTCAAAAGTTCAGATCAATCTTCAGAGGGGTTAATTTCTAATGGACAGGACTTCTCTGAAGCCAAGAGCATGCATTATCTCTGCAATGTTCTTTTCAAGCTTACAGCTCTGCAGAGTACAATTTATTCATCTGTCAGACTTTATGCACTTCTTGCCAGGGAATCATTTATATATTATTTCTCCAAACCATAAAATTAAAATATTTTTTTAGAAAGAGAGAGCAAGCAGAATAAAGCCTTTAAATGAAAATCAGCTGATTCAGAGTCCCTTCTCCATTTTCTATCTCCTTCAACCACATTGCCTTGTTATTTACCCTTAAGTTAAATCAGTCAGATGAGCTTTTGCTCTCTGTGACATTATTACAGAAAACAGGATAAGCAGTTTATCCTTTCAATTTGCAAACCTGGCATCTCTTCCAAGCAGATGTATTAGCAAGCCACCACAGCAGGTGCAGCCCAGGGATGCTCACACCCAGCAGTAAGTCTGACTCAGGGGGAAGGGAAGCTCCTGCTGTACAGCAAAGAACAGAGAAAAGGGCAGACAATTCCCATATTGCTGTGTAATTCTGGTCTTCATCCACTGTGCAAAGTATGCAGTTCATGAGTTACCTACTGCTGCCAAAGCAATTTCTCTTGTTCTCTGTAATGAAGGCTCACGCTGCTCTTCTTTCCCCAGCACTCATGTGCCTTCACATACCCCCACCTGAAAGTCTAGGTCAAAGGGAGACTATCAGAAGTCCTGGAAGGCTAATATGCATGATCCTTTCTGTCCAAGGATATGCCAGCCTTAAGTTACAAAGCTCTGCAAGGAGATGTTTCTTCCTCCTCCATTCCTACGTGACACAGGAAGGCTGCTACCACCACCAGGTCGCCTGATACTTCCTTTAGTAGACCGTGTTTCCAATTTCTAAGAACCTTCTCAAATCTTAAGCACCATGCTGAGTAACTGTGGAAGATTTCTTCCGTGATAAGTTTGGTCACTTAATGGGAAATTGTAGCAGGTCTCCGACAGTCTCAAAGTTTGAAGCAGGGAACTGAAAATTAGGTGGACCTCAGGTGGTTGAGGTGGCAGCTTTTATGACTCATATAAACAATCCTGATAAACACCTTGAAAATTTGAAGGTTGAAGGTGCGTTGTTGGGATTTGATTAAACTGAACTGGAATTTCCCACAGGTTTTTTTTCATGCAAGGGCCATGTTAAGTGAAGAAATGGGTCTTAGTACCTCACAGCTACCTGTACTACTGTAAAATCAGGCCTAAAACCAGAAAGCCTGTCCTCCAGAGCTCTCAATTTCCATGCTTAGCCTACCCTATTCAAAGGCAAAAAGGTAAAACGTGGATTCAGCGATAAGTATAGTGAATGATGGACAAGGAGGTTGGGAACTGAGCGGTCACTGAGAAAAATGGGTAAAAGATTGTGGCATAAATCTGTGACACAGAGCCCAAGAGCTGCTGAAGGGCTTGGTGTGCAGGGGGCTGTGGGTCACAGATTGGGTGAAGGCAGCAGGTGACAATGGGTGACGAGATGAGGACTGAGACTGGCCAGGGGAGAAGGATGTGGATCCAAAGACAGGAGGTCAGGAAGGTCTGTCACCATCAGAGGCTAGAGCAGAGTGTCCGCCGGCTCCTTCTATGCTCTCCAGCACCTGGAAATGCCAGTGATGGGGCTTATCACACAGACACACATGTCCTCACTGCTGGTACATTGAACACTTGACGGATCTGGTGGCTCTACCCCACGAGATAACGCGTGCCCATGTCACTAAGGTGACACACACAGAAAGCTGCCCTGCACCCCTCATTTTCCCTTTTGTTTGCACACTTGTCAATTACACCCCAAGTCTGCACTATCAGCACTTCACTGTCAAGCCCTCCATTGTGCTAGAAATGCTAGAAATGCCAGAACCACAGTGGCCTATGCAACCTTATTTCTTCCCTCTTTTGTGAAAGGATCTGTCTGTGATGAGACCATTCACTCTGAGTCTCCTGCATGACACTTTCTCTGAACCTTGCTCCAAAGGCAAAACTGCCGTTTTCCTGAGTTTCCCCGTGGTGCCTGTTGTTACAGTGCCAAGCACACAACTACAGCCTTCCCCATGGCTGGGTGGGAAATGGACAGCGCCAGTACTGTACAGTGCTGATGGATTTAGATCACCTTACGTGTGATGCCTGTGACCTGATACATGTAATCTTTTTCCTCAGAGTAAGGAGGACCGCATCAATCGCAGGTGCAATGCACAGCAAAGCCGCGGCTCCACTTGCAGAGCTCGGTGCTGCTGCAAATTAACCCCGTTAATAAAAACAAACCCTAGCAACAAGCCAAACCAAACCAAGAGGTGCTGCTGTGATGTAACGCGGAGCCTGCGGCACCCACCGCCCGCAGGGGCTCTGCCAAAGGCCGCCCGGCTCCCCCTCCGCCATATTGCCCCACTGTCCCCACCTCCACGGCACCAGAGCAGGCGGCGCTCCCGGCCCCAGCCCGGCCGTAGTTCCCGTACGGACCCCCAGGCAGCGGCACATACGCTCCGACATTCGTTCTCATCCCCTTCCCTTCACCGAGTCCTCTCACCACTCTCCGCCGACCCGCTGCCTGCTCATCCCCGGCACAGGCCGGGCCCCGCTCACCGTCTCACGGCGTCTCAGCTTGGCGGCACCTCCCCGCGGCCGCCGCGTTCACCGCCCCGGGGGAAACCTGGGCGGGAAACCCTCGGAAAGCCGTCGGTTTTGGGACACAGCCCAGCTAACGATACTGAACTGGTAAAGACCGCATGCAGTCTTGTTCCTTATAAAACACACACACCCCCAGGCGATTCCAGCCATCTAAAAGCGATTTATTTTCTCCGATTAAGCATTTAAAGTTTTATTATCTGTAGAATCGTACAAACACGATTTTCCTCAGCAGAACGAAGAAAATCATTTTCATGCATAAAGATGAGGTGCACAACTCTTCACATTGCTATAGGGAATAACAGCAAATGTTGTCTTATATAGCACCAAGAAGAATTTTAATTACAGTGTGAAGGAAAGACACCACGAATGCTGCTTTTTTTTTTGTGGTGAATCGCTTTAAGCTGACAGTTTTATTCTGAAGTAGATGGTGTTTTCCAAGCAATGAAAATTAAATTTTACATTAAAAAATGAAATATACCTGTTTGTTAAAAAAAAATTCACACTCCCACAACTTAAAATATGAAATTTTATTTATTTTCTTGCATAGCAAATTTTCTTTCAAACTTTTGAAACAGACCAAAAACCAAACAAAAATGCAGTTATTCCTTTCCTGGTCTTCTCTTACCCCAACCTGGTCAAACAGTAGGAAGTAATCATTGAATATGCATGACTACATCATGAACCTGAACATTCCTCTGCAAATTAAACATACAGTCCTACTCTTAAATTTATTATGTGGAAATGGCACTAAAGAGTTGGCACTAAAGAGTTGAATATTTATTGTCAATTATGTCACTTCTACTTGACTTTCCAGATAAGAAACTATTTTGATAAATGCCAGCTCTAAATACTCAACAAGGGACTGTAAATCACCATGAATAAAACACCCAGTTCTGCTGTTCATTCCAAGATGAAGGACTAGATGTGACTGGTAATCTCAAATACATATGCATATCTATTAACTGGAGGCCCAGGTAACTGGTGGGAAACAGCACCAATTAGCATAGTATAAATACTACAGAAGAGATGTAATCAAACTTCCTTTCTGACATGTAAAAGATGATAGTAACATTTAGTATTAAAACCAAAGGAAAGACTGGTTGAATAAGCAAATTTGATTGATGTAGCTGCTTTCAAGAACAGAACTTCACTGTTTGCCCAAGGCACCCAAGAATGCAAGGGGCCAACAAAGACGAGACCACTCTCCTTTCCCAATGTATTTTAGCCATTCGTGCTTTCAGGATCTGGAAGAAACATTACAAATTCCGCTTTTTATATTGCCGAGCTGCTGTTGGTGATTGGATACTGCAGTCCATTCTCACTGCATCTCTCAAATTGTGCAGTCTCTCTTCTCCACCACCAGCCTACCACCGCTATGCACATTGTTGTCCGTACATTGCTGGTTTCACTTATAAGGACACCTCAGTATGTTCAATGAGCCACAAATTTCCAACAGAATAAATAAAAGAGTTTTTAACCTTACTAACTGTACTATCCTGTATAGTCTTATTTAAGCATACATACAAATTTACGCTCAGTTTTGATTTTGTATTGCAGTCCGTTTTCTGAACTACTGCCTCCTCCCGAGCTGCTGGACAACACCACGTATTAAATCTTTCCACACAGTTTTGAAAAGGCATATTATTTACTTCAGCTTTAAAAAAGTATTGGATTGATTACAATGCAAATGCGTATTTTACAAATGCAGATATCCATTATCTTGGGGTTTATCTTTTTGATTTGCATGGTGTATGAGGACTTCTGGTAAACACTGAGGCAGCTCTTCCAGCACCTTTGTAACAGATCTCTCTTACAAAAAATCTCTGTAACACCATCACCAAATTAAAGCTCAGTCTAACCAGCTATGAAACTACAGAACTGTTCATTTCTATATAAGACTGAGACCCTACATTTGGATCTCAAAGACAGAACATGAATGTTACAAGACTCAGGACTATGAAACTATTCCAATAGTATTTAAGATTATCTTAAATGACTAGTCAGAATTTATGCCAAAACCATTAAGATGGGGCTATCAATAATTCTACAAGGCAACACATTTACTTCAGAAGTCAGGCCAGGTTAAGTATTTAGTTATTAATTATCTCAAATGCATTTTTGTGTGTCCATTTGGTAAAGAACACAGAGGTAATAAAATTCATGAGACATTCTGCTACTTTATGCTGTTGCTTTCAATGCTCAAAGAAACCTAGACTGTTCAGACACTACAAGATGTCTGAAACTAAGATCTTATATTCACTCTTTATTACTCACAATTCAACAGTTAAAAAAGCCTAACACATTAACTATACAGTGCCACAGTTGTGCATTGGAAGTTTACAGACATAACACATCACCCTTTTTCACAGGAGTTTATAATTTATACACAATGACACAACAGATAAGACATGATTATCAGACAAGAAGTGCAAAATGACATATAACTAGTTTGTTAAGTGGCTTGTGAGCACCCCAGTTCACACTTACACTGAGCTTAATACAATCTTCTGTAGTTTCACATTCATAACATCTTTCAAAAAACAATTACTGACATTTAAATTCAAGTGTAAAATCCAAACTACAAGCATTCTTTGTATACGCATTCTTCAAGTTACACAAAACCTACAAGCTATTCCACTCTTAAATATACCTACTTCCAGGAAAAGGCTGCATAAGGTACATTTTTATTAGATTGCTCACAGCAATAACATCATATTGTGCATACAACAGCAGATCAGTCTCCTGCTGTGGTTCAGTAGCACCTGTTTTTAAATTATTTCTGAAATAGTTCTACTTGCTTAAAACTCCCACTGGGCTGACCCTCAGCAGCAGCCCAATGTGGCTCTCCAGGCTTAGCCATACTGCAGATGCCATTTTGTTTAATTTTATGGATACAGCTCACCATGATCAGAAGGTAAATTCTAATCACAGAAAAAAACATCCTAGAACATCCAGTGCTAAAGGGACATCAATGACACTTCTGGCTGATGTGACAATGGGAGTTATGTGATCATCTCCCTTTGGTAAGACAGACACGATGCAATGTGAGATGGACAATGACTCTGCCCTTGAAGATGACATGTATCAGAACTAAACAATCAGCTTGTGGAGATGCCAGATCCAGTCATACATACAGATTCCTGCATTTCTAGAATACACTTGATGCTGCAGGATGATCACAATTACTTTCTCTTCCTACAATTTGATCTGGAAATGTATTAATCAAATCTGTGAACAGAATTCTCAAATCTTTTTTCCAGATTCCTGAAGCTTCATCCTTAACTGGTTTGTGTCAGTGAATGACACTGGTATCTTGCAGTCAAAACACAGAACTTCACTTGCAGTAAGTGGTCCTAAGAAACAATTCCGCTCCCTACACAGCCACCTCCCTTTCCCGGTACTGCAGAAGGTTTGGAATGCACAAATATTAGCAGGCTGAAAGTTACTGTAATGACCAAGAGAGAAAGTGGGGAAATGTTGAACTGTTTTACAGCTTACTGACTCTAGAGCACTGATGGGCACTAAGCTGTGAACTTCCCTGGCTTTTACACACATATGCAAATAATCATTTGGGTTGAAACCTGTCCTGCTAAACTTACTTCCTTCCAAAGCAAGTCAGAAAGTTTGAAAAATACCAACTGAACTCATTTTTGAGCACTACTGCTGTGAAATGTTTATGTATTTCTGGTGTTTTAGACTTGTTCCAACATTGCCTTATCAAATGCACCGCTCTTAATACTATTCAGCAAATTTTTAAGACCCCTGTCCACTAAAAAGCATCACATCCAAGATCTAGATTTTCAAAGTCTCAGTCTCAGCTTTTACTAACATTTGTACACACCCACATTTTCTAGATACCATCTTTGTGCTGCTCTGAAATGACTCAGCCTTAACCACGACGAATGCATTAATATTGATCTGCATCTCCCTGGAATTCACAAGCAGGTTGGTTTTTAGCTCTCCCAATCACAGGAGTTCATCCTTTACAGCAGACTTCACATAAAAAGCACATTTTCCTATGCCACAACTCAGTGCTTAGTGCAAGTTATCAAAAAATCAACTTCGTTTCCATCTTCTCTTAGAATTTCTGTAGCCTATTTTTCCCACTTACCAGGAGGTCTGTAACGTAGGTGGGGACCTCCTCGTTCCCTTCTGTTGAACGTGTCCTGATTTTGTAGAATTTAAGCTTAAAATTCTGATTTTATGCATGGACTACTAGAACATGTGCATGCATGAGCCCACATGTACCACAGGACAGGGTGGAGGGGAGGGCTGGAAGGGGGTCCTGAGTTCCAGCTGCTTTCCAGTGGAAAATTTTCTAGTAACTGTCACAGATATGTAAAGTACTATGATTCCTTACTTCTCTTCCTGAAATGGAAGACGAGCAGGCAGAGAAAAGCTGTAATGGAATCTGAAGCAGAAGAAAGCACATCTAACACAGAGTAAGGTGGTGGTAAATCCTTAGAAAAATATAGGATTTAAACTTGGATGCCTTGCACTAGTTTCCTACTAAGCTAAGCCTAGTAACTTCCTTGCTCAGTGCAACAGCAACCTCAAGTCCACTCAGAGCTGTGTAGCTTCTCTCATCCACTGCACAAACAGTCCATAAATTTAATCCAGAATTCTTCACTGCATTGCTGAAAATGGAGTCCTGAAAGCTAAAAGCTAACAGCAGCAAAAGCTCAGCAGTGTCATGTCCACATCCTTTAATGCTGCACTTAGAGTTAACAGCCTTAGGGTGGCTTTGAAATAATAATTTAAAAATCCATAAATATTTTCAATCTTAAATTCCCTTCAGATGGCTAGAGTTCAAGTATGTGGATTTAATTGTGACATTTCCCATTCTGCTGAGCCTTTGCCCTTACACACTTTCTTCCTTTGAACTGCAATTCAGATTTCACATACCATTAGCATTTATATTCCACCAACAGCACATACTGTAACTTATGGGTATATTCTTTGAATGGTAAATAATGACTGAAATGTTTCAAACAGAAACCCCTCAGCAGTCTATATAGGCCAAGGTTCTTTTGATATTACATGAAAGGTAAGAAAGACGCCTGACTTTCTGATCTCTCTGCCTTTAAAATAGCACAGAATTGCCTTGTATTGTGCAGCATGCAGCAACAATATCAAAAACTCACTTGAAATTGAAGTATTTCAAAATTGGATTTGAGTATCAAATTACAGATCAGCTCAAGATCAGGCTCAAGGGCCCAGGTGTCACTAGATGACTGTATCAGTTCAATGGTCAGCTATTGAAAAAATACGGAAAAAAAAAAACCCTACATGAAGAAAGGTGTAGAAGATAATGATTTTTCACTTTACAGCACACCTGTTGCAAAAGCATTCTAACCAGAAATGGTAGAGAGAAGGCAGACAAAGATTCTGCTGACCTTGTGTTAAAACAAGATCTAGAAAATAATACATGAAATTAAAAAGGTCTGTAATGCTTTCTCCACACATTACAATTACCCTGTGGAACACATTATGGGTAAGGGCTGTTCATGTCCAAGTCTCTAAAGAATGTTCTGAAAGAGCTCGAACAATAATAATTTTATTCAGATAGCTTGATTTTTTTGATAAAAACCAGTAAAGCCAGTTTATCAAGATTTACACCGATCCTTAATTATGGGGAGTGGAGAAAGACAGCCCTGATGTTGGGGACAAGTAATTTTCTAGATGAGCTGCAGACATTTTGTTTCTTTGCTCAAGAGTACCAACCACTGTTCCCAATGCCAAGGACAAAACCTGTGTCTTCTAACATTGCTAACTGCCAGGTAACTTCAAGGAGCAGAAGTGCCTGCTGACTTATATCTTTACACTGTCAGAGCTCAGAACTCACACTATTTACTGTTCTAACAATCAATCACACTTAATTCCTAACCTTTAGAAATTTAATCTTTTGGCGTGCATGAAACAAAGAAAATGACCAAGGAAAGTAATTTCTCAAAAGCAACCCTGTAAAAGCTGCACTAGGCATGATTCAGTCTCACTGTAGTGATGCTTCTGAATTTAGTTTCAGATTTGATAATTAAAATTCTGTCTTGTGCAAGTATTTCTACCTTTATATTATTCAGTTTTCATACACTCAGAGAGCAACAGGGGTGGATCTACCTATACTGGATACGACATGGGGAAATCCTGGGAAACTTGCCCAGAAGCGACTGGGAACACTTCTCCAGCAGCAATGCTATTCAGCCTAACTAGTCCAAGCAACTGGCTACCAGAAAAATCACAATCAGCATAAAATAAAACACATGCACAGACTGACAGATGTAACATTACCAGTATGCAAAAAATTAAAATGAAACAAATTAAGAACTCCAAACATTAAATTCAGATTGTTTATTGTAAACAGAATAACTCTAGCACTCTGTCATACTGGCTGTGTCACATGCACCCAATTCCACATCAACTGCTTAAAATAGCACTTGCAAAAATTACAGTTTTGTAATAATAATTTATGGTTTCTTACATAAACTAGTTAACAAGCACTAAAATTGAATTACAGTATATTCTAGGTAGTTTTTTATTGCTTGTAGACACTGCAGCTTTGGATCCATTGTAATGAACCCATTAGTATGCCTGAGTTTATCAAAATTTACTGCTATATCAAACTCAGAAACTGTAAAATGCTGGAGAACACTCGAAAGTAATTAAGAGTTGCTGGAGAACTACATGGGTTTCCACATCCAGTCACAGAACTTTGAAATTCTACATTTTTTCCTCTGGAAAGCATGATTTGTGAGCTGGTGTTAAGTACACAGCTATTCCAATTTATGTATAGAATTTGTTAGAGTCAATAGTGCTTCCATGAATATATATATATCTATTTATTTTTACAAACGATAGAAGCCATTTCATTTTATTCACTGTAAGAGTGGTATGTTTAAATACTAAATCCCAAAATATATATTTTATAATATGTTGTCAAAAAATTAATATATATATATAATACAAATATTTTGACTAAAGAAAAACTATAAACAAAAGCGAAATGCAAGAGGGTTGAAAAGCCCATTTTATGTGATGGATCCATGAAATATGTGGTGAACACAGACACCTTAACTGGTTTTGCTTATGTTTAATATTTTTTCTGAGACTACAAAAAAAAATGTTGGTGGCCTTCTCTGGCAACAGGTTACATCACAAACTAGAACCAAATTTACTAAAAAGGTGTTGACATGTACTGATAACCTTTAAAATAACTTTTAAATACACTGCAATTATTCAGCTAAAAGAGACTCTCAGACAAACGCAACTTAAGGCCCTTACCCTGTCAAGCATTTATATAATTTGGCTTCAAAGCCAGTGTGAGAAAAAACATTACTTCAATTACAAAACCACCCCTATCAAATATACCTGGATTATGACATGTGACAACACCCATGTCACATCACGGCCTTAACTTCAGTTTCTTTAAATAGGAACCAAACTCTCAGTAGCACCCCTGATGAGCAGATTTTGTATCTTTAGTGCTTTGCATACTCCATACTGTCTGAAAAACTGCAATCAATTTTATGCATTAAACAGGTAGGAGAACCTAGTAAGATGCTCCCTTACCTTCTTCGATCTTGGGGCTGTACCAAGCAAAAGACCACTCTGCAGAAGTCAGTATATGTGGTGAAGGTTAGACACCATATATTATTGTTTTGCCATTCTACTAAATTATGGAATACATATATATACATATGTATATATAATTTCAGCACAACTCTTCGTCCTTCTAGGTTCTGTGCAGCCTTCTTAAAAGAAGCAGGAAGAAACATTTTGTGATGTAACCGGAACCACCCCCTGTTCTATGGCAGTACTGCACTGTCCCAGATACCTTTCTGAAGGAACAAGAAGACCCTCACAGATGTATCAGAACTATAATGCATCTGATTCATTACAGGGCCCATATCTGACATTCACCTGTTCTTTAGTCAAGAACTAATGTGTGCTTAAAGTTAGTTGCACTATTAAGTGCACTGCTGGACTGAGATCTAACGTAACAAAATGAGGCAAAACAGACTGAGTTCTCCACCAGTACATGCACAACTGAAAACAAAAAAATGACAGCAAATAACGTATTTTATATGCCGAATGGAAACAATTCACAGTAACACTAAAAAACTGAATGGGATGTTGACAGTATCAAGAGACTGGGACAACACTTGTGATAACAAAAATAAGATGCACTATGAAAGTGCTTCCAGCATTTTACTAGTTTTAATATAAAATGTCCCCCAATTTGTATAGAAATATTAAAATCATGCCTGTATCTTCAATTATTCTCATTAAGACAATTCTCACTTACTACCATGTTGTCAAATTTCCTTTTCTTCCCCCCACACTGGTCTTCATAAAACTTAAATAGAAAATATGTTGGTTGCATTAAGGATCAATTAAAAAAGTATCATTCAACACATCACTTCAAAAAAAATGTGAAAGTCTCTATTTTTAAGAAAAATTGCTGCCCACATCCCAAAAAGGACCTACTTTTCCTCACCCCCTTCAGTCCCCAATAAGAAAATTATTGGGATACTAATGGTGGGTTTCAGGAGTAACAAGGATATTTCAAGCAATTTTGTCTGGAGGGTTATTTTATCAAAATGAAATTCTGGAGGGATATACTATTTTAAAAATATACTGCATCTACAAGTTTTTTATTATTATTGTTTCAGTTGATTTTGGTTTTCAACAGGTTGTCTGTAATATAAATGACACATGACCACAATTGATTTTTATATACTCTCTATCCCTAACACACAGCTAATGTCAAATGAACCAAGAAGGAATTCAGGACTTTCGTAACGGACAGAACCATTTATCCTAATGATCTTTAATCACTTTTGTTCATCATGAAGTCCCCTGAAACCATGTTAGTACTCATCGTTTGCATTTCTTCATTGGGGTTCTTCACAGTTTTGCAGCCATGAAATTGATATGTGGTTTCACCAGTGGGAAGAGTGGCAGACTGCGCTTGAATTCTGTCATATTTTCTATCACACTTGGCTGCAAAGAAGCATATGCAAAAAAAAGCATGCTCAGCATCTTTAATCACAAAAGTGAGAAATTTCTCGCTTCTAACTTTTGCTACAGCTACATATAAACACATCTTTCTTGCTCTTTTCTGCAATATTAGTGATTCAGACTTCCTTATTAAAGGATCCCCCAAAATACAGTGTTATTTTCCATGAAATAAATGGTTTCATGTTTCCTCTACATAATTAGAAACAGTAGCTATAATGCAGTAATTACATTACTAATAATGACAGAAACTTCAGTAAATGCGGAGCCTGTCTTTTCATTTACAAATTCTACTTTGGAACATCCCACCTATCCTTTCAGTATCAGAAGTAAGATTATAAAACCAATATAAATTCAATGAGCTATTATTTTTAGTAGCAAAGTACATTTTTAATATTTCAGTCATAATGGCTAATACATCAACATATAATTCATACAGATGTTTCCACCATGGTGATTATTTCACCTGTCAGGGCTGAAGAAGAACATAGATCTACTACTGCACTACGAACAGTTAATTATCTACTGGGACAAACACTACCATTGTTTTCAAGAAAATTAATTTAAGGTCTAGCCCTCTGCTATGATATCTAACCACACAGTGAAATATGTAATACTTGGATGAAGGGAATTTGTCAAATTGCATCCTCCACAGTTTACACATTGACGGTAACACTCATGGATATTTTAGGTTTTAAGATACTGACCAGATAATTGGTTTTGTTTGGGTTTTTTTCTGGGTTTTGTTTGTTTGTTTGAAACAAAGTTGATAAATTTGTCAATGCCTGTGCATCTTTCTCTTGACATTTGATAAATCTGATCATATACAATCAGTACTTTCAGGCAACTGTAATCTCTATTGATTCCACAGTGTAGGTATTCAGTAAAAAGAAAACAAACAAGCAAAAATAATCAGGAAAAATCCCTGTTGTTATTGAGGACGACAGTGCATGTAGAAGACAGCTGAAATGTCAGCCCCACAGCAGCATGAATTTCAGTAAGTTGGCTTCTCCCTATAAACCTCTACTAAATTTCCACATTAAGAATACAGCCTGGATATTTTTTCTGGTGTAGTTTCTTTTTACCTGTGGTAGTGGTGGTGCTGGTGCCAGGTTCACATCATTTTGGCATGGAAATTCTCCAACGACAGGGCCTATTTAACATCATCAAAATTAATTCAGGACCATAACTTAATCAGTAACTTTTATGTAAGAAAACTGTTTTCTCTTACAAGACAGGGACAGGTATCTATATGAAAAAGAGGTTATTAATTATGAAGTAGCTCTAAATAAGATTTTTTGAACACCTGTCTTTAGAATTACAAAGAGCTTAATCCATTACTTGATTTGAGAACATATGCTGAGGCAGTGGCTTTTATTCATTTTACTTACACATAAACAGAAGATAGAAATAAGAAGGGCTAATCTTCTGGTCAATGAATACTTCAAACTGTTTTTCAACATAAATTATGAGAACAGTAGTACATGCCGGAGATACATACAGTAAGAGCAGTGCAACAACAGCACAGCTCATCTTTTAGTAATGACTTGCTTATGGAGGCATGTACCAAAATTCTGGATAGCAAACTCTCCTGTCCCCATGCATTCCCCCCAAAACTGTCCATAAGAACTTCTTGTCTTAAAAACCTTAAACCTCCCTCCTACCTCCATACTCAAAGTTCAACCCTAACCTTCACGCTAGGAGTTCAAGTGCTTCACACTCTGTAAGTCCTAAAATGTCTACTGCTTCTGATTCTTTTCCATTATCAGAGAAAATGATGTACCTCCAGGAGGACAGGTTCCCTCTGGGAACCTTTTTAGCCTTCCTGCACTTGGCAGAATGCTCATTTGGACTCATGGGAAATGCACCTAAGTCCCAATTTCTCCTTCATGGCAGGAGAGAGGCCACATGCCAGATCAAATTGTTTAGGACTGGAGTGTTTGAAGAGGTAATACCTTGCTATAATCTCTGTAAGAGTAACCGCTTGTGAGGTTGTCTCCCATGCTCACCCTTTTCTTAGGATGATGATACCATTTCAAGCAAATAATAAACCACTCTGGCAATGTAGTTACCGCACTTGACAAAGTTTTCTCTTGATAAGAAGTATTAGAGCTGTTTCTATTTAGTAATGATTAGTCATGAAAACTGAAAAGATTCTTTGAAGCAAGTTTTCTTTACTCAGCTGCAGTTAGAATTTCCACAGTACCATAAAAATCAATCATTCTGAGACTGGAAGGAATTTCATGAGAGGCATACAGCTATCAGCTTTTTTCTGGTCTATAAAAAGCCTTTAATATTCTTAATTTTGCAACCAGTTATGTGCTGAAATTTAAGTCCAGTATAAACTGGTGAGAAACTCACACAAAACACCACAGTAGTTTTTAATCTCAATTTAGTTATATTAACCAGAAACAGTTTCAACCTTTTCCTTCTTGAATTCTAAAAATGTAACAACACAGTTTACAATGCACAGCTAATAACAATTTGAAAATAAAACCTAAATGAACTTAGACTTTCTCAAGTATGTTTGATATTCCCAGAGGGTTGGGGCTTTTTGTTTGTCTGGTGGTTGTTTTGTTTTTTCCCCTTTGAGTGTGCTCGAATAAAATTGTGGCCATTCACTGCTTGTCAGGTGAAAAAAACAGCCACCACATTGTACTGATAGCTGCAAATCTTGATTTTGTTTCCCCTGTAGGGCTCTTATGAAGTGTTATGTTTGTTTTAAAATATCCCATGGAAAACATGAGTGCTGCTTTAAGACACATTGTTTTAATATCAATTTACTTTAAAATGGACATGCGTACTTCACAATGAATTTTGTGACCAGAAGAACTTGGTTTGAAGCACACATGTAAAGAAAACCTGTCAAAGTAGTAGCTTCTCCTCTGAACGGTATACAATCTCCAAAGCTGAGTTTTTCTTATAGTGCATTTATATCATATAACATGGTTATCTTGCTTGAACAGGAATTGATAAAGTACCATATTCAGCACAATACTTACAGGAGTCCATTTCCCTTGCAAGGACATGTACTGATACCTTGTGTCTTCTGGGAGCATCTATTGCCAGCAGCACCTACAGTATAAATAAACATTGAGTCCTTCAGGTGTGGGAAGTGTCACTCACATTATAAAACAGTAAAGGAATGAAAGCATTTCCATTTTAGTTTAAGCTTTATAATGAAGGATAAATTCTGGGATATCATAGAATCATTGAATGCTTTGGGTTGGAAGAAACCTTGAAGATCCTGTAGTTCCAGCCTCCCTGCAATGGGCAAGGACACCTTTCACTAGATGAGGTTGCCCAAAGCCCTGTCTAGCCCAGCCTTGAACACTTCCATGAATAGGGTAGCCACAGCTTCTCTGGGCAACCTGCTGCACCACCCTCATCGTGAAGAATTTCTTCCTAATACCTAATCTAGATCCCCCCTCTGTAAGGTTACAGCCCTTCAAATATTATTAGAGATCATCAATACAGTATTTTGAATTATTTCAAAATCAATTTAAGAAATTAAGGCACTGTTTCAGACTTAGAAATACTGGAAGTAATAGGAACTCGGCCATCCCAGGCACAGCTACAAGTTGGGCAAAGAGGAGATTCAGAGCAGCCCTGAGGAGAAGGACCTGGGGGTAGTGGTCGATCAGAACATGAACATGAGCTGGTTTCAGTGTGCACTTGTGGCCCAGATAGCCAACTGTATCCTGGGCTGCATCAAAAGGAGCGTGACCAGCAGGTCAAAGGACGTGATCCTGCCCCTCTACTCTGCTCTCATGAGACCTCACTTGGAGTATTGTGTGCAGTGCTGGTGTCCTCAACATAAAAAGGACATGGAGCTGTTGGAAAATGTTCAGAGGATGATCAGGGGACTGGAGCGCCTCCTGTATGACAGGCTGAGAAAGTTGGGACTGTTCAGCCTGGAGAAGAGAAGGCTGCGTGGAGACCTCATAGCAGCCTTCCAGTACCTGAAGAGGGAGCTGTCCTGGGTTTAGCAGGAGCAGTCAATTTTTCTCCTTCTTAGTAGCTGGTGAAGATGTGTTTTGACTTGCAGCCTGGGAACAGAGCTGATAATATTGATGTTTACTCTGACCAAGGACTTTGTGAGTCTCATGCTCTGCCAGGGAGGAGGGGAGGCTGGGAGGAAGCAGAGACAGGACACCTGACCCAAACTGACCAAAGAGGTGGTATTCCATACCATACGATGTCATGCCCAGGATGTAACTGAGAGTTACCCAGAAGGGCTGGTGCACTGGGGGGTTGGAAGAGGTATGGGTCACTGCTCCGTCAGGCAGGGTGAGGTAAGTTATCTGTTGGTGGGTAGTGAGGTGCTGTATTCTCTTCCCTTGTTATTTCCTTTATTATTATTTTTATTGGTGGTAGCAGACGTGATTTGTGTTATACCTTAGCTACTAAACTGTTCTTATCTCAACCTGTGGGAGTTGCATTCTTTTGATTCTCCTCCCCCTCCCTCTGGGAGCAAGGAGAGGGCAAGAAAAGGGGGGTTTGAGTGAGTGAATGAGCTGCGTGGCTGGGTTTAAAGCACAACAGGGGGCTATAGGGATGCTGGGGAGGGACTCTTCATTAGGGACTGTAGTGACAGGACAAGGGGTAATGGGTTCAAACTTAAACAGGAGAGGTTTAGATTGGATATAAGGAAGAAATTCTTTCCTGTGAGGGTGGTGAGGCACTGGAATGGGTTGCCCAAGGAAGTTGTGAGTGCTCCATCCCTGGCAGTGTTCAAGGCCTGGTTGGATGAAGCCTTGGGTGGCATAGTTTAGTGTGAGGTGTCCCTGCTTATGGCAGGGGAGTTGGAACTAGATGATCATAAGGTCCTTTCCAACCCATACTATTCTATGATTCTATGATTAACTATCACAGGAACCTAAACCTCTGCAGAATTTTCAATCCCTAGCAGCCTTCTGGAAGCACATCAACCTGAACACAACTATTTAAACTCAGCTGGGCTAGCTCACTCATCTAACCAATTATTTCTCCTTTGGAATACCAGATGATGAGCAAAATCATACTGATTCTTACATAAACAGAACATGGATACTTGATCAAGTTATCATTTATTAAACAACAGCTACTGAAATCCCATTTGCTACCTTTGTACTTGCTGCATATCTTCACCCATACCATTAAAAAAACAAACCAAAAATGTTACTGTTCACTTTGCAATGTAAATAATAACCACTTTTAAGCATTAAATCTCAAAAATAGACAGTAATGCAAATTGACCTTAGATGAAGGAAGTAAAAATAGTAAGGACAAATATAAAACAGAAACTGCTTTGAAAGACATTAGTCACCCCCAAAGAGAAATAAAGAACACAGATACACACATTCCCATGGTTCTTCATGGGCAGAACTTTTTCCATCCAATAGTAAGTCCCTAAGACACATCTTCATTAATTTTCAAAGTATTCTCATAGCTGTTAGCTGCTCCTTAAGTAATGCAACACTACATACACTTTGCAGTATAGCGAATTATCATTGCCTATGGAAATTTGTTACAAACTGGAAGGAAGGAGGCCAAGTTTATTGGGGGGAAAGGAGAGGACCCCTTACTATTTCAATTGCTTATATTAGCTATCTGTCTAGCAACTTCATGCTGATCTGCAATGTATAATTACTGCATCATTATACTGTTCCTTTGTTCTGCCTAACTATGAGAGGAGGAAAAAAGCATTGATTTACAGTGAATGAAGCTTTAAAAATATCCATTTCATTCACAATTCATACACACAAAATAAGCTGAATCATTTATTATAATTTATTAGTTGATGAAAAAATAAAAGAATAAATTTGCAATTTTGGCCAAATTTGGTCATAGAGCAGCACATTTTTTTATTCATGAAGGATGGATAAATGAGACAAGAGGAGAGTAAGAGCTGGTAAAAAGGAAAAAAAACAACCCACCAACCAAAAAACCCACACAAGAAAACCCAATCCTTTCCCGCAAGTTTTACAGCGTGCTAGTTGCCATTAAACTAAGGAAGGTTCAGGAAACAGAATTATTATTAAGGTATCTGCATCAATCATATCATCTACCTAAAACAGGCATAAGTATAAGCTTTCATAGTTCACACAGATCACATCCAGTTTTAGCTACATCTCCTTCAAGTAACACTTCAACTACACAACTAACTTACCTTGTAGAACTGTATAATGTGATCCTTGGTCAGAGTTTTTAGATAAGCCACTTCAATGTTATCTGCACAACAATAGTAAAAATTAGAACAAGTCTGCAAATCATAGCTCATTATTAGCACACTACTTATTCAAAGTACGTTTCTTTCAAATTCAGATGCTATAATTGACTGCAAATGATATGCTTTTCATTGTTAACTTTCAAGCTAATACTTGCATCGCTAAGAGTGTCACTGGAAGCTTGACAGAAAAATTATACTTCAGTAAGTCCATTTGATTGGACTTACTAAAAAAATGCATGTTTGAAGAATACTGATTGCACTTTATGTTATTCAGTAGCTGAAAAAGATATGCCTACTTCTGTATATTATCTTCAAATCAATGTTACACATTTCTAATGCAGACTGATTAAGCATGGCTTTTATTCACAGTATAGGAAACAGGATGGTACGATGTACTTTGGCAGGATGTACTTATATTAATAAATGTAAGGAACAGTGCCTACATCATACCTGTTAGGGAATAATTACCCTTAAGACATCTGGGGACAATGTGTCTCAGTAGCTACACTGCTTCATATAAATTAAATCATAAGGTATTATCATTTCTGCATAAGCAGGAACATTTTTTGTTGTAGGCATACTTGCTTTTCTTAGGGTTAGCTGGAAGAATAAGAAATAAATGTGTGCAAAAGAACAAATATGCAGCTAAGAAGTCTGTGAGGCAGGCTGTAAGTAATTTACGTGAAGATAGGAAGTTTGACACAGTTTAGGAAATTACAAGACATTTGGGAGAAAAAATTTAAGTGAAGTAAAAGTATTATAATGATAAAAATGTAAAAACCTGAAAAAAAATCCCCTTTCACTTCTGAAGGCTAGAATTTGAATTTCTGGTTTTGACAATTCTAGTCCTATTAGAATCATTAATGAAATAAGATTACCAGTGGGCAGAGAGGAATTAAAGATATAAATGTCATGGAAATAATGAGTTGAGTAGGATTTAGATGTTGAAGATATGGCTACAGCTAGCAATAAGAAATTCCAGAGAGACAGTATAGATCTAAGTATGATAAAAACAAACACTGAAGGCAGAGAACTGTTTCATCAAACACAAAAGAAGTACTTGAAGGGTTAAGTTTCTTTGCCACTCCATATACTCAGGCATGAAACCTTGGCAACAGCTCTCATTCTCTCGAGACCAAGCTAGATGACAACTCAAAATTCTTCATTATTGAAATAGTTCAGTTTCTGTCAACCAAAAAGACTGTATTTGTTATCGTTGCTGTGGAAAGCCAATATTGTGCACGTAAAGCAGAAGAGAAGTCACAGGACGCAGACTGAGTTTTATGTAAATAGCTGTCAGCCCATTTTCAATAATAACACTTGAAGTTGGATCTTATTTGATCTTCTGCAAGTTTATATCTTCACAGTATCGTGGATGAAGAAAAAAAAATGAGAAGTGTTTCTTCAAGCCTATTCTAAGCTGAGACAGGTCACACGTTAGTTGAGATACCTGCTATTGCCTCTGCCACTGCTCCCCCGAAAGAACTGCGCAATGGGAAAAGGCATCTGGTTCATATGAATGTGTGCACCATCAGGAATGTCAAACTGAATTTGAATGCATCTCTGTCAAGCATTAGGCACATATGTAAAACAGACGTCTGAATATCACAGAAAGAAATTTGAGCTTATGTGACATTAACATCTGAATTCAAACCACTTCCAGTCTTTGACATACTCTATGTCTCACTGAGCCTTAAGGGAAAGAAGAGAAGAGCAATGCACCATTCACCAACCCCCATCATATGGGGAACATCACAGAACACATTTATCCTTGTATTACTAACAGCTCCTGCAACACTGAGTGCGCAGGCTCCACAAATGAGTTGTTTTCTCAAGGCAGCAGCAAGAAATACAACTAACAGGACATGATCACAAAAAATATATTAAATTATGCACAGGCTATGTGAAAGTTTAGGTTGTTCCCAAACAAATTTGACACTGAGCAATTACAAGTGCAGCCAAACAACAGCATTCAGTTTTAAAGGAACTGTAATTACTCTTACCTCTGTCAAAGTTATACTGCTGGGAAATGATTTCACCCCAGTATTTAGCACATTCTGCAGACAGCTTCTTTGGTTTGTCTAGACGACGAATTGCTAAAGCTTGTATGTGTTTCTGGAAGGCCTCTTCTGTCATATCCTCTATGCATTTCTCCATAGTTTTTAAGAATGCTTCAACTCTGCTTTCTAAATAGTGTGGAGGCTTTTCAGATTGTATAATAAATCGCAGTCCTTGTATGCCATTTGCCCGACGTGGACCACTGAACACAATATAACCTTGGCAAAACAAGAACAGTCAGAAATTAAAATTCAAATTATTTAATTTATAATATAGAATTAAACTTTGCATAAAATTGTATTCCTGTCAAACATGACATGTTTGTTTGTTGTCAAACACGGCTAAGTTTAATTTGGCATTATAAATGAAATAATACATGTTTCCAAAATAGGCCACCTTTGCTTTATAGATTTCTAATCATTCTTGGATGCTCACGTCAGAAGTGGCCACAGTACTTCAAAGTCCTTACATCAGCAATATTATTGTGTGTGCATCTTGGAAGTTCCCATTATAAATGGGAAGTGTATCCCAGTGTTACACACAGCAGCATGACACTGATAATTTATGTTCTACTTCTGATCCACTGTAACCTGCAGATTGTTTTCTATACAAGTGTTACCTAGCCAGTTGCTTTCTAGCTTGTATCTGTGCCACTGATTATTCCTGCCAAACTTTTCCTACCAAACAGCATCTTATTTGTGTTTCTAAAATGTCAAATGAATTTTGAATTCTAATTCTACTTCCCCACACACTTGCAGCCTCTCCCAGCTTCATATTATCTGAAGATTTAGTAAGTATATTCACTCTTCTATAATCCAGAGTTTTGATGAAAATACTAAACAACACTGGATCACAATAGAGCTCTGTAGAACACCACAAACTGTTCTTATTTATTCCAGTCATGACTTTCCAAACAGTCTTGTGTAGCACTTCTACCTAGACGTTATTTAGCCCCTTTGAGAATATTATGCACTTTTCTTACTAGCAACAGGAGACATACGACATCATCACTTCCATTCATACAGCCAAACTCTATTTGCATAAAAATGTTAGGTGCAGTTTGACCCAAGTTTGTCCAGTAACAGTTTCCAAGTTACCTTCTGGGAATTCAGAACTGGTTTGATAAAACCGGTGTTTTACAGGATTAGAATTAAGCTGACTGATCTGTAGTTTCTCTGCTCCTCTTTTTCCTTTTTTTAGGTAACGTCACGTTTACCTGTGTTTATATTTCCAGTACCTCACCTATCATCCACAAATTCTTACTTATAAGACTTCTAATTCCAAGATTTCATAGTATTCTTTTTTATGTGATGTACAGTTCATCATGCCTGAACTTTTTAAAAGCTTTTAATTTGCACAAACAACCTTTAAACTGTTATTTTCCAGTTCAAAGGTAAGGGCTGGACTTTCATCACTGGTATTTATTTTGGAAATCACCTGGTTACAGTTGACATTCTAAGTGAAACCAAACAAAGCCATCCAAAACCACTTTGACTTCTTGTTTCCACAACTGACTACTTTTCCTCTTTCTTGTCCTGGTAAATCATTTATTGAATGAACTCTTGGTACTACTTTTAATGTTTAGCAAACTGCTAACTCCTGAACTTCTTTTCTCCCTTATTTTTCCAGGAATCTTATTAACAGTTCCATCAAGTTTACTGAATTTTGATGGTATTTCTA
The DNA here is from genome assembly GCA_002631895.1 of Agapornis roseicollis. Classification (NCBI taxonomy): domain Eukaryota; kingdom Metazoa; phylum Chordata; class Aves; order Psittaciformes; family Psittacidae; genus Agapornis; species Agapornis roseicollis. The sequence continues at coordinate 125,288 of NDXB01004181.1, read as the reverse complement.
CTGTCTTACTTCCCAAGTCTTGTGAACATTACCATTTGGCAGCTATGCAGTGCTGGACATGCTCACATAGTTCTTCCTCAGTGGTTCCCCCCATCCTCTTTTGTTACCTCCAATTTATAGAAAACCTGCCACAACCACATTCCAAAAACCTGTTAAATAACCTGGGTCCTGCCCTATTTTCAACAGTTATCTGGTTAAAAGCCCTATAGAATCATAGAATAGTCAGGGTTGGAAAGGACCTTAAGATCATCTAGTTCCAACACCCCTGCCATAAGCACGGACACCTCACACTAAACCATGTCACCCAAGGCTTCATCCAACCTGGCCTTGAACACTGCCAAGGATGGAGCACTCACAACCTCCCTGGGCAACTCATTCCAGCATCTCACCACCCTAACAGGAAAGAATTTCTTCCTTATATCCAATCTAAACCTCTCCTGAGGTCCTGTCACTACAGTCCCTATGATATGGCTGATTCTGCTAGTTGCTCACAAAACATTTAATCTTGCCTGATATCCCTGGTAGTTCATAGTCATCACACTGAGACATTTGCCTGTCTCTCACCTTTGGGAAAAACTACTCCTCCTCACTGGTACTTCAGTATTGCAAAGTCTCTGTCTATCCTTGTTATCCTGTTTGGAATAACCTTATTAATTCTAAGTCTTACTGGTTCAGGTAACAAATACTGGTACTTTTTGGTGAACAGCTGTATTCCTAAAAAGTTTGAAAGGTATTTAGATCTTCACCAACATAGCAGCTTACCCATAGAGCAGTATTCTTAAAATAGGGCTTATGATTCAATCAAGTGCACCTGGAAGTAGGATCACAAGCAGGAAAGAACTTACTACTGCTGATTCTTTAAAATGAACTAAAATCTAGGAAACTGATCTAGTCTCCTTCTTGTAAAAATTCTAGATATAAAATTTCCCATACAGTGATCAAACTGTATCTTAAGCCAGAGTTGGTTTCAGATATTTCAGGCTTATCTTAAAAATTATGCTTGCTTCTTCTCAATTTAGAGTCCGTGTATAGTAACACTCCGTTGAGTCACCAGCAATTGAAATTATTTACATTTACCAAATGCCCTTTAAATGGCATTCACTAAGCAGAGAAAGAACACCTCATCATGTCTCATGTAAATGTGTGTGTATGCATGCATGTGTGCATACAGACACATAATCACTATGGGGACACTTACCTAATTGTTCCTTGGTGCGCAGAGTATTGAAGCATGGTTCTGAGATAATTTGACAAAAGAGCTCCAGAAACATATTCTCAGAAGTGCTTTGCATGTCTGTCTGATAATATATTTCAATGCCACAATTATTATGAACTTCATTTCTCTGTTGATATACAAACCAACCTCCTAAAAGACAAAGTTAAAACACTGATGTTCATAAAAATGTACGTTCTTATTATCCACAATTAAAATGATAATGGTCAATCACTTGTGGAATGGAAGTTTAGGGCTGTTAAAGCAGAATTTCCACTAACAGCATACTTTTCACAAAACAAGTAAAGAAAAGATTATTTTAACACATCAAAATGTCACAGCTTGAGCATATCAGCAAGTAAATTGAAACTGGCTGCTTCTCCTCAAGCAATTATTTTTGGAACTGAAATGGAATTCTGCATTGCCTCTACAGTGTAAATAGTTTCTAAAGACAATTTGTCAGAAACATTTATGGATGTTAAAAATAATCCAGCATTTAATATCAGTAGCTTCTTTGGTATATGGTAGTTTCCACAGGCTGATTATCAGCTATGGTTGACTTGCTTTGACTGTATAGTTACAACTATTATCACCCAGTACAACTCTCAGCAATTCCTTGAACCTCCTTTCTTACACATAATATCTATTTTTTTTTTGCATAATATAAGTAAAATTGTATACAAACATCATGAGACCAAAAGAATTTATATTGAGAAAAAAGAAGTTACCTGTGTAACAGCTTTTAGTTTTCTCAAAAAACAAGAGTCATCTAGGATAATCTCTCACTGAATGATCAATTAACACTCAAGAGTGCTCAAGAATAGTGCTTATTCAAATGTGTGTACTAAGTGTTGTAAAAAGTGGGACAGGGCTCTTATTTCCACAAGTCATATTGAGTGAATTAGGATTGGATCATAAAATGGTTTAGGTTTGAAGGGACCGTAAAGATCATCCACTTCCAATCCCCAAGAGGTCCATTTTACATTCACAGATTAAAAATGAAACCAAATCCATTTTCAAGCATACCAGAAAGATGATATTAGTGTATAATTTTATTAACAAAACCACACCCTAATTTTATTTCAAATTTAAAGTTTCAAATAATTTGTAGTCCAATTTTGAAACAAACTCCTAGCAACAAAATAGTTTTAAAATGCCATTAGCAAACAGAGAATCTCAATGTAATGTATGTTAAAAATCTTGAATCAATCATTTAACTTACTGTCAGGCAGTTGCACTTCTCTGTATCTCACTAGTTGACTGGGAAGGAGTGGCTTTGTATGAGCATGCTCAATCAGAGTGTCCTCAACCATCTGCATAATTCCTAATGCAGCCTGGAAGAGGAAACATTAAGAGGATTTTTAACAATAATTGGCCATTCTGTGCCTAGCAGCAAAATAAGACTTCAATTATTGATGGTGATGTGAGTGAAAAAAGAAAAATCAGGCATAAAAGTAGGGATATTGTACTTAATACAAAACCAGCAGGAGTTAAGGAGACAGGAGGAAGTGAGGGCTTCAGGAGCAAGGGTTTTGTGGGTGTTTTCTACATTTATCTTGTCTATACGTTCAACTACTACTGCTCCTCCCCAACACTTGTGAAATTAAAAGTTCAATGGGCTTGTATTTTTTCCTTTCTCTTTACCACTTTAATGAACTCATCTTGCAAAGTTTGAAAACAAGATACCTATGATACATCTCAGCAGGTGGAATTTTAAGAAAACAAATTAACGTTTAATTTCAAACACACATTTCATTGACGTGCTGGTAGTATTAGGACTTGTTGCCCAGATACTTTCTTTTATTTGACAGATTAAATTAATAATAATTTAAAAATCATAAATAGTGAAAAAAAAAAATCATTTGTTTCATTCAGGGACTTACGTTTAAAAGCTTTACCTGTTAAGGGTTATGTATTCTTGTAGCCTGCATACTGGAAATTACAGTAACTTTCTACAAAGCAGTTTGGGCTGAAAGCAAAAATCTCTTAGTCTGCACTGCCACAAACTCACAACTGATCTTATAAAAGACATGAAAACTTAATAAACACACAGGCCTTCTAACACCCCCACCCAACGTCAAAGACAAAAAGATTGATGTCTAACAAAAGCCAGTTTGAAGGGATAGAGAAAAATACCACTACACAGTCTTCTATTCAAGTCACTTTATTAAAACAAAATATTTACAAGACTGTTCAGACAGATGTTCTGAACAGGATTAGTTTATTATTCATCCACTTGCAGCAAACAAATAAACCAAACAGTAAAAAAGCAAATATCAAAATGAAATTAATTCCAGAAGAAATGGGAATTCTAAGCAGCTACATAGGTCTAATTTTTCAAAAATTGCAGACTTGCTAAAAAATTTTTCAGTATTCAAAGGTATCATAAGATGATGTAAATTTTTATTTAATTTTAGTTGGAAAGAAGTTAGATTCAGATTAAAATTTCCAAGAATTGTCAGTGTTGATGGCAGAAGCTTTCCCACCTGCACCTATTCAGGGAGGTTTGCAAATCATCTCTAAACATTATATTGCTATGGGCAAAAACAGTACAACCCTCCCAGTCCTGTGGCTGTAGGACTCTTCAACAGTCACCCATAATGCCAAACTAAAGAATGCATTTCAGTGCTATGACTGCATCAGCATGGAAATCTATAAACTCTGATCATTCAGTTTCATTTCAGAAGGAAATGACTTCCAGACATAGATGTGTAAGAAATGCAAAAGGTAAGAAGTAGAAGGTAAGAAGTGTATTTTTAATATTTCTCCACATGAAAATAGACTAAAAAATTATTAGAAAGATAAACAAGAAAACTATACTTCTGGTGCTATTGGCTCCTTCACCTTTTTATTTCTCCCCTTCTTAGTAGTTAACTTTTTTCTCTATACATTAAGCAGTCATTAGCAGTGTTTAGAACATTCGCTAGTAAAGTATCACAAAGGTGGTATAACACAGAAATACTGCTATACCAGCCATATAAAAAAAAAAAAA
>NDXB01004181.1:101234-114348 GCA_002631895.1 Agapornis roseicollis | reverse complement strand
TGGTTCTGAGTTACTGGCTGGGCTTAAAAAACAACACCCCCCCTCCCCCCCCCCCCCCTTTTTTTTAAAAAAGGAATTAACTCTGACCATGGAAACACCAGCAAGCTTTGAAACTAAGAACAGACAACTGTGTTTGCAGTAAGTTAAGTGAATGTTACCAGAAAATGAGATTTGCACTGGATTAGAAAAACTCAGAAACTGCAGCACTCACTCTCGTATAGAAAACAGACAATACACATTGTTCTCTTACTAAGATATTTTGGAAAGTAACAGTTCTACAAGAAATTTCAAAATGCATTTCAGTGCAAAATGATGGTTAATATAAGCTTTTAACAGAACTTCAAGAGAGACTATTAAAATCTACCATAAATCTCGTAGGAGAAGCTGAGTAAGAAATATTTATGATAAATTGTTATCAAGCAAGTCCTGTCAGCTCTTTAAAACAAATTATAAAACATATCACTATAGAAAAGCCATAACTATCCAGCACTGCATTTTAATAAACACATGCACAATCCATTTCCATAACTCACTACACCAGAATTAGGAAATTATAATGAAACCTCCAAAGTTGAGCTTCATTCAACAGAAAGGTTAATTTCATAGAGAAACCAGCAACAATACTCTCAAGATTACCATGCGAGTAAGTAAAAATGTGAACCAGAATGAAAGAACTGCACTGCACACAATGCTTACAAGACACTGCAATCTTAAACAGGTCACTCAGTACTGATTAAAATACAGTTTTGCTTTGCCTTTAATTCATGAGATATGCAAGGAAAAAAAAAAAAAAACATTAACTATCTCATTTGGAAATGCAGAAGTCAAATGTTTTCTCCAAGCTCAACAACTCCCAAGCTGTTTCATTTCCTCCTGCATTTTTTTCTTACTTACAAGTATTGCATTCATTCCTGATGCAATGCCATAGATCAAACCTGAGAGGCGTGCTGCATATGTATACTCTTTTAAATCATCCTTCAATAACCTGATAAACAGGTATGTCATGTTGCAATGGAGAGGATCAGCATAAATGTAGCGACTAACAAAAAGAAAAACAAAAGAAATGCTTTGATACCTCAAGCAGTGACAAAGTAATGGATGAAGATATATGACTGAAGAGTATGTATATGCAGCCTCATGATCAGTAGTTCTTGAAAAGGGAAGTTGAAGCATACCATTGATTTAATAGCATGAAAAGGGGATCTTCTACCCCATCAGCCAGAAACTTTTTAGTAGCTATCTGACACACTGAAATAAATACGTAAGCTTGGATTAAGGTTGCTTTTTTCTTTCTCTTTTTTTTTTAATGGAGGAACAAATTTTAAAACTAATTAATTTCATGAATGATATAAAAATAAATAAAATTTGTTTCATATGAATGGAAAGATTGTTGAAGACTTTGAACAAAATTCAACTTAAAATTCAAATTAAAGAAAGGATGGTTAATAATCAAGATCAAAATGAGTAATAGCCTTAGACCCATTTTTTATATGAAAGTCCTTCCATCAAATCAATATAAAAATGTTGATGAGTGGAAGTAGTTTTAAGGCTCTAAGCTCTTCCTTGATTTGGGTACTTACATACATCCCATAGATGGTATTTTGGAGATCATAGTTCAAGCCAGCTAGTTCTGCTGCATATGCATACTCGTTGAGGGAGTCTTTGAGTAGTTCAAGGTACAAATAGGCCATGTTACAATGCAAGGGATCCACGTAAGCAAATGGGCTGGAAGAAAATGTTGAAAGTAAAATATGCAGTTTAAAATGATTTTTCAGTTTCTTTTGGCCTTTTAAGTTTGACCTGAAGGAAGCAATATTCTCTGTGAGTATGCTGATGGATCCCATTATGAAGGATTCCTATTTTGAAGCCAAGAATGAGCATACCTGAAAATAATTATTTAGCTTGCTTATGGTTTAAGCAAGGCTTAAATATATTGAAGATTCCAGAGACATTCTCTTATTTGTGCTTCTAAATCAAGACACCTTATATTTACTTTGCTGAATAGTCAGAATTCATCAGGAATACCATAAACTAAATACAACCTGAATAACCAATATAATTTAATAAACTGAAATGAAAGCCCACATGCTGACCATTAATTTAATTACTACTTCTTTTTACTAATTTAATCAGAAAACAATGTAGTGTCTATTCTAAAAATTAAAAGACTAGCAATTTGTAATTTGAAAAATATGCAGTAGATACTATGTTTAGCACAGGAATGATGTTTGGCATATCCATTACCATGTCACCGTAAATTTTGTGTTACCTTTTTAATGCAAACAACTACACGAGCCCTAGGGTTGCATTAGAAGAATCTGATCACATACAATAATGTCACAAATTTCTCAAAAAGAGAAATGCAATTCAGACTCAAACTGTGTTTCAACTGCACTAATTGTTAAGTATCTGTGTGTTTTAAAGATTTGCAAAGACAAGTTATCTGTCCTATGAGTGAGGATTTACGTCTGAAGTTTCTGAAATGCATGTGAAGTAAGTATCAATTTTACAGTATTAATGAGCAGCATCTAAAACAATCTCCTGTCAGGATATGGCCTGCAATTCAAACCCACACCATTTTCATTTATTTTCCCTAAGCAGCAGCAATGGTCATATTCAGAGACACATCAATATATATATGTTTATGCCTATATAAGATGGTACTTCATAGTGTATACCAGCATTAATGTAGTGGAACAAAGATCACATTGCCATAACACACACACTGGTAACATTAAAATAGGTATTTTTAAAAAGGTTCCTAGGCCTTGGCTTCTCCTTCCTTCTAGATAGGAAAGGAACCATGGGAAGAGATCAAGAAAAAAATTAAAATCTATTAGACAAGTAGAGCCTGCTATGGTCTGAAATCTTAGCCAAGGATATGCTTTTTTATTATCCCTGGGTTAACCAGTCTGACGTTGCATTGTTCTATTTGCATTTCTCTCTACAATGAGAATTCCCAAAACTGAGCGACTTCAATATGCCCAATGATGCAAATCCAATTAATACTGCATTTTTTTAATTAAGACTGAATTCAAAGCGAGATGTAGGTCAACCCTATGCTATCATAAACCTTCCTCCAAACTCATTACATTCTTTTCCATTTTGATACTAGAATAGGGACTTACTCAGTTTGAATGATTACTATGTTTGTACTGGTTATAAGTTCTGTATACTCATTAGCTGGCAAATGCCAACAGGGAGTTTTGAAAATAATGAAGATTGCTAAATCATTGATCCTCAAATAAAAAATAACAGAAAACAATTATGATAACACTGTTCTGGGAGTTGCATTCTATTACTGGCAGCTTTATGAAAAAATGCTTGTTTCTAGTCTTCCTTTTTTTTGACTAGACTTGAAGAGGCAAAACACCTCAATCATTGACAATGTATTTGAAAAAAATCTTGTAAGTCTAGCTTTTTCCCCTTTCAAACAGAGCTGGAAGTGACGTAGCTGGAATCAACACTGAAGTCTTGATCTTGAGTTACCTTATGAACAACTCGCAACTCAAATTGGTTGAAATATTCCTCAGACTGGAGGGTATTAAGTATCCAGTTAAAAATAATTAGCATTTTATCCTTACCACCCATCTCACTAAACCTCGGGAAACTTCCAAGTTCAGTGTTTAGAACCACTTTTGGATAATTTTCAAAAAAACGACATCACATTGTTTTGCTTCCTTTTAAAAACCAGTATGTGTTGAGTTCTGAAGTCGTAATTCGTACAAAAGCAAAACCTTAATCATCATCCCTTAGGCTGCATGATAAATCCCATGTCAATGGTTTTTACTGTGGAGTTTCTTTAATGCAAGGTATGTGCCATGTAAGGATTTTCAGGTTTGGAACAAGGGGACTCCAGAAGGTTCGCAGATCCAGATTGTTCCTACTGGATTTGTATGTTTGAGGGAGAAACCACCATTATCAGCTTCCTCTTAATTTATCTCCACAGCAATTGTTGCTATAACATCTGTGTTTGAAATTCTTCCAGTGATTTGTGATGATCAAGGCTACAGGCGGAAGAAATCCTCCTGTTTTTTTCTATCTTTGAAAGTAGTCTGTAATGTGAACAAATTCTTGTAATCAAAGCAGCACAGTCATTGTATTCTGATCTAGAATATAGGCTAAAACTTTTTACAAAAACTCATGTTATTAAGAAGGCTTTTTTCACTTTCTCACTCGGCCACAAGAGTTACGGGTAATTTCATCATGTCTCTTGACTAAACACTGTACATTTCACTATTTCCTCCAATAAACATCAATACGACCCATCTTGAAAGAGAGAAATATTCACTAAGAATCTTTTCTAAATATCAAAACTAGACAAACCTGCTTACAACTTCTTTTGGAGATGAGGTACCCAATATTGTCAACATCTCTTCACATCTGTTCACATACAATTAACTGTCGTCTTTTAAAATAAGAAGGAAGAACCCTCACACCCAATCCCAAGAAAAAAAAGCCAGCATTCCCCCTGTAACTATTCCTATCATGAAGTAGTCAAATCATTCCATTAGGTTAGATAGCAAAGCTCAAGTACTCCTGGCTTTTTAAAAAGGCTCACTGAGATCAATGTACAAATTTAACTGGGAAAGACTATCACCACATAACTAGTTCAAGATGTCCCTGATCACTGCAGGAGGACTGGACTACATGACGTTTAATAGTCCCTTACAACCCATTCCATGACATCATCCATATGTGCACAGACACATACTTTCGTGTGTTCTATATGCAATCAATTATCTTTTAATCATTCACAAACTGGTATTGAGATTGTATTACACACACTTAATCTGGAATTGATTAAAAAACCGAAACAAAACACATAACTGTATAACAAACTCAGTATCCATCAATAAAATCCTATTTTGGATTTTGGCCAAACATAGTACAAGGGAAAGCCACTAGATGATACAAAATATTGCAGTTGTTTCTGAATAAGGCATTTTAATCTATTATTTCCTGACATGTCAAAGTTGCAACAGCTTTTAAAAAGCAAAAAGAAGAAATGCTCAGGCAACCTATTTTCCCCAACTAGTACCAACATCAGCACCAAATCCAAGACTCTATTAAAAAACCCTTCATCTAAAATTCTTCCAGGAAAAATTTCAAGTGGTTATTCGAAAGAAGGACTCAATGTGCATTATGAAGTTAGATCATTGTCATGCTCACTTAAAAAAATCAGATATTTTCCTGTGATGAAAATAATGCAAGACCAGAATTAACATTACAGCACTTTATCATGCATCCTGAGGTGAGAATTGCACATGCATTGATAATAGAGACAGTGTTCTTCTAAAATAAAAATAATCAGTTGTTGGTGTCAGTTAAATAAAACCCCCCAATTTTAAACACTTAGGATTTTATACTGGCTTGCATTATGCAAATTAAAACCGAACTTTAACCTAATATTATTATCAGAATAGCATTTTTATAAAGAAAACACTATCTTAAAATGGTCGCAATTTAATTATTAATTTAAAATAATACCCACTTTTAAAGAGGTGTTTTGCAATATATAGTAGGTACTATTGGCAGGCATATCTCAAGTATAGCAAGACATAGAAGAAACCTGTTTTCAAACTATTTTAGATTAATTTTTCCTGTTAGTGTAGATGGAGCACTTCAGACTGCTTGCCACTCAACTACTGCATAACTTACATGAGTCTTCCTGCTATCTGTACCTTACTGCATATTCCTAGAACAAAGGTTTTAATGCCTCAAAACACACAAAAAAGTTTTTGCCACAGAAATGCACATTCCAACAAACAAGAAACTTCTGGAGAGCGATTTGTGTGATATACTTAACACTGCATACCTGAAAAATTCAAAGTTGAGACAAGCTTTTGGCAAAAAAAACTTGTCATCTTGCTTGAACCACAGTTTGCTCATAGCAGTGTCCTGTGTCAAGAAAAGAGGTTTTGTTAAGTCACCTTTTAACTGTAATATATTATGACATTTAAAAAGTCTCCACCGCTTCAAATCTCAGTTTAGTATTGTATCCTTACATTCATGGTCTTGATGTATACGCTGTGTGTAAACCGATCTATCCTTGTGGACACCCTCTTCTTACCATATATCACCTTTAACAAGCAATTAAATAGCAGCAGCATTGTCAATGAGCTTATGATCAAAATGGGAACTACTTTTCTAGGGCAGGAGTGATCAAAGACAAATAATAGTTAGCTGCACAAAACACCCAGCCAAAGCTAACATTAAAAGACGTGCCACTATGTAGCACTACATCAGCATATAGTTAAATTTTCAGACTAAGCATATAATTGCATATGTAATGCTGTCAGTAAAATATATTAATCAGAATCACAGAATAGTTAGGGTTGGAAAGGACCTTAAGACCATCTAGTTCCAACTCCCCTGCAATGGGTGGGGACACCAATGCACTATATATTGTTTTAAACTAACATTGCAAACATAACATATTTAGAAAAAGTATTAAAACCAATTGAAAATGAGTTAAAAGAACTGTCACCATATTTTTCTAGAGTAATCTCCTAGTATGGGAAAGATTCTAAACAACCTCCCATATTGCTTTTTCACCTGTAAAAACTGTGAAATAGATATTCTTTCTCTGTTCCAACTCTAGTTAGCTTTATCCCAACACCTTTTCTTTGAATTGCTATAGGTCAGAGGAGAGAACTTTTAACTGTAAAATTATTTTCATGTTTTTGAGCAGATGTTCTTTGCTTTTCAGGGATCTGGCATGGTACATGGTATTCTCCTCCTCCTCTTTGCATAAAATAAATAATTCTTGTCTCTTACACCACACCTTCCTTTACACAACATTTGACTCATACTACAAAAGCCTTTTTACAGCTTCTCTCCAAGACAACAATTTTTTTTCTTCTGTTAAGCTGCTACTACGCAGTTTAGAATACACCTTACACCAGGGACAGTGTGATAAACAGTAGAGCCTGTGTATAGTACTGGAGATCTGGACCGGTAGCTGGAGACTGCTAGATGCAGTCCATAGTACACTGGCCCTCAAGCCAAAGCCTGTATCTTAATTGCTCTCTTTCCTGAGGGTTTTTCAGAGTAAGATGTGCCATTACAACAGAGGTGACACAGTAACATGCTGCCAGTGAAAATGGCCATCCTGTTTGTGCACTTATGTTCCAGTTTGTCCCTTTCTCCACAACACTGGTCCAGTCCATAGTAAGCTCACACAGGCATATAAAACGCAAAAAAAATTGTTTTGGTTTGGGTTTTTTTGTATAGCTAATCTTTGCTAACTTAGTTCTTGCAATGTTTTGCTGTGGACAAATGCCAGGGCCCACAAAAAGGAAAATGGCACAGACATACAGATGGGGAGAAAATAAATGAGATACAGGCAAAATAGATAATGTCTATTTCATCAAGTACAAAAGATTAAAAACATTTTTCCTCAGAAAATATAATTTAGGGGGAAAGGAAAAACTAAAAGCAAATATATTTCTAAAGCAATGATGACTTAAAGAATAGCTTTTGTGTGGATCAATTCCCTAGTTGCTACAGAGACACTGAAAGACCATCAAGATTCTGTAGTAAACCAGTTAGTGTTAATTAATAGAGCTGTAATATATGTCCCTGCTGAGGTTTACGGTTTCAGTTCAGGATGAATATAAACCTGCTCAAAATCCTCCTATGTTAATAATACTGCTTCAAGTATATATCTAAAAGACCCTGTGTAAACATGTATATGTTCTTGACAGATGTCTTTGCACTGAAGTAGACATATTAATCTAGCATGCAAAAAGTATTCCTGAATTGAGTATTCAAGCTGAAACATAACATGTATGTGCAGAAGACTCTTCCTATTTGTCTTCTACTAGGCCTAGAACAGAGATGAGTATTAGCAAAGAAAACTACGCTTTAGCAGTGAACAATACTTTTTAGTAAACTTTAGGTACTCAAAAAACTGAGATTTGCTAAACACACTGAGGTCATCAAACGGTGCTTCCAGAAGACTGAAGAATGATGTTTATTTACATGCTTTTATCTCTCTCCTTTTTTCCATGCAATCACAAGCTTTACCCATACACAGTTACAAAAGAATAGCCTTGTCTACACCCTTGACTTACTGAACACGGCTCAAAAAAATATGAGTAGCAGTCACCCTTCTGCTGAGTAAACAGCTTTAATCCTATTTCTATCAATTCTTAACACACTTTCAAAAGGGCAAAGAAAGTTCAAGGTGTTTGCAGATTCTTTTTTGTGGGAACCCAAACAGTCATAATCCAGAGTTCAGCAAGAATGAACTTTCTACTGTCTTTCTAGCAGTATCTCTAAGTTTTGTATAACTTTGTTATCATACCTTAGGAGATGACAGATCTGTATTTAAAAAAAAACACACAGGAGTTAACAACGAACTTCCCAGAAGGTTAGCTTGCACACATAAATGGCTTACCTTGACAAGGGCAGGGTACTGTGTCGCATCTTTTTCCAATGGCAGAATCTCAAAGTTAGTAGGAATGAATTCGTTCTTCATTGGAAGCTTGAATTTCCCATTCAGGTCAGCATTTTGCCATTTCTAGACAAACAGGAGAAATAAGGAGGCTAAGGAGAATGTCTGCTTAATCAACGATTATAGACTTCTTTTATACTGCAACAAAAGTTTTAAAAATGTGTTCCACTAGCTTATGTGTAAAACACCATTAAGATAACAGGCAAATAAAGATAATAGGGAAAGAGAGAAATATCTGGCAAACCAAGTTGGAGTAGGCTATCAGCAGCATGAAGTGCTCCAAGGAGAAAGACAAAAGATAAAAACTAACTTTGAAAAGTTTACAGTGTCTTACTTTTTCTGCTACTGTGAACTCTAACTGAAGGTATAAAACTAAATACGTAAGCAAGAATTCTACTCAGAAACATAGACAAGGATAAGCTAAAGGAAATTAAGTGTTCCTGCGCAATGTCTTTCAAAGCATGCTCAGCAGGTCCAGTTTACCTCTAGGGTGCATTTTACAGCCATCTCTTCTTAGAAGAATAGATCAATAACAAGTTTCGATAAGTGTTTGTCTATCTCCTTTGCTGTAGTTTTGACTTTTAGAAGGTCATTCAATTGGCAAAATATACTCATTTTCTAAATTGCAAAAATCAGTTTCAGAAACATAGTTACATATAGCAGTTGTAAAAAGATTCCTTTCTTAAGAACAGGTTAGCTCATTACCATTTAATAGAGACTTTAACTTTGGAAAGTTAATGCTTATATTTTTAAGGAGACAGTGCGTATTTTGGATCTTTTGTAGTAAAAATGACGTAACATTCGCTTCACTTAACCAGTAAAATATTTCTGTCTTGTGTAATAAATATTTGAAATCTGAAAACTAAAATAAAATCTTTTCTTCTCATAATATTCAACAGTCTCATTGTACAATTTTCATACTATGTGCAGCAGCAAATTTAAGCTCTTTCTTCAACTAAATGGAAAATCTGACAAAGAAATTACCACTGCCTTTTGCTTGCAGAGATTAGAATATATTGAAAGTTTTAACATGCCTTAATAACTTCATCAGAAATTGCTTCTTGCTTGTACTGTGTTCCATACCAGTCTTCCGTTCGATCAGTTTTTCCTTCAAAAGACTTGGAAACTATTGCAACTCTGAAAACAAAAGAGACAAAGCACTTTGGCATGTATGTGTCTGAGAAAAGATTGTGAGAAATTATTTACACTGTTCCATCACCAGAAAGCACGGATTTCTGGAAATGGTCCCTGAACAATTACAGAGTGTATCTGGACAGCAAGCACACACATACTGAACTACACAATAAGGTTAACCACAAAATCAGATTATTGTCATCATTTAATTTCACCGATTTTCTAATGTGCTACAACCTAAAGTTACATACAGTTGTTGTTGTACTCAATTTCTGTTTTTCAGATTTTGTCATTGTTCCAGAAAACATAGAAAGCAGCACTTGGGATCTTCTACAAAATTACTGAAGCAACTACATTTTTCATACAACCTGTATCACTCACCACTCAGGTATGTGAAAATACTAACTACAGAAAATTTATTCCAGACATAGTGTTTTAGATTATGTTATTGCAGTTTCACTCTCACATTCATAATCTGATAGTAAAAGTTTCTTCATGTTGTATACATGCTCATTGCAGACTGATACCTGTGGCTTTTCCCACCCCCCTACCCTTTTTTTTTTTTTGTNCTTCTAGCAATCCGAATTTATAGCTTAGAAAAATTTCTTTTCTTTTGTTTTTCCCCCCCCCCCCCTCTTTTTTTTTTTTTTTTTTGATGATTTGGGGTTTTTTGAGGAGAAGGGAAGGAAAGCAGGAAGATTAACATCTTTTACAGTCAATACAATGGAACTATAATCAATTAGAAGCCTCAATCATAGAATCATAAAATATCTGAAGTTGGAAAGGATCCATAAGGATCATCCAAGTTCAATTCCCTGCTTCTTGCAGGACTGCCTAAAACTAAACCATATAACTAAGAGCATCGTCAAGATGCTCCTGGAACTAAAGAATACATCTAAATAAGAGGAAAACCAGAATAAAGAAAGTTACAAACATCACAGTATTTTTTTCAGTAGTCTTCATAATAGGTATCAAGAAAACTCCTTTAATTCATTTTAACACCCTACAAAACGGAAGAGTATTCAATGGAAATAAGCAGCAAGCTCTACGAGTAAATAGATGTTCACAAGAATTTTGAAATGGTCAAAAAAGGTAGCACTATTACCTCCTACATGTATTTGACAATCCCTGGATGCTGAATAGCACAGCAATGAACTCTGTCAAATCTTGTGCAGATGGCTAAAATGCACATTGAAACATCAAAATATATGCAATTTAAGTGTTCTTTTTTAATACAGTATCTTCAGGCCAGGAACATTCTGTTTTGTATTTCTAATGTGCATGGCAAAGTGAGGCTTTAATCAAAACAGCCGTATGGATGTGCCTCAAACTATAGTCTTTTACTTTACAAATACATTACTCGAGAATACCCCTGGGATGAGTTTTTGAATATATTTTAAAAATACCAAAATTAAGTAAGTGGACTACTAATATTTTAGATGCTTATGTCCTCATCCCTCGTTTTTCATCTAATGTTTACATATAAATGACTAAATGATCCAAGAAGGCTGAAAAACCCCAGGATTCTGCTATATTCTGTTCTAGATTGTCCTGTTATGAAGATTTTCAAGTTATTAATAATTTGATCTGTGCATTGTATTTCAAATAGCAGAAGAACAGTGGGGTGAATTGCTAGCATCAGATGCATTTAAACAAATTCCAAGTGCATCTTGGTCACATCAGACTGTAAAGACACATTCTCAAGGAAGATTCAAAACCTGAAGCAGGATTCGAACACACTTTGAGACAGTATTTTAAATCATACACACTAAAGAGGGGTAATCAAATCTCTTAGTTGAGGGATGCAGATTTCCTCTGGGTTACAGAAGAAATTTTTACTCCCCAACCTTGAAAGAACCTCATGTAGCATGAACACACATACACATGCACAAAACAACCCCTGCTCCACTGCAAAAGTTATGCAATATTCAAACCAGCATGAGAATAGTAATCTTGAAGAGACTGCAAATGGCAATAGAAATGGTTAACATTTTTATTGTGACTTCTTATAAAATGGTTTCATACCTGTTTGCCTGTTACATCTATTTCATTTTTTAAATAAAAGAAACAATACAAAATAAATATTCAACAAAGAACTGAGCACTTTTATGCTAAAGAATATTTATTCTCGCAACACAGCAGACACTAGCTTGGCCAACAAGGTAGAATCTATTACAGATTATTGTTTGCATTAAAATGAGTCATAGCAGTATTCTATTGTGTTTTGCATTTTAACTCAAGACAGTTGGTGAGCAAAAGCTTTATCATGTAAAGATGAAGTTACTAAGAGACTATAAAAAAAAATAAAATTATTAGAATTTCAGAGCAAACTATCAGGCCTTTTCATGCATTAAATAGATTAGAAAAAAATGGAAAAAGAAAAAAAAGAGATTTAAACAAAATTATTATCCTGATGAAATTCCAATAATCAAGCAGTCTGAGAGCAAGAGAAAGGTGTTTCATAGTATGATATACAAATGTCTGGTTTTAATGTTATTGCATATCCCTCCTTCTACCCTCTTCAATGTACCAATGCTCAAGCAGTACTGACAATCCAAGCACCCAAACAGTTGCTACAGGAGCATACCAAAATTAAATAGCTAAAAATAATTCTGTCTGCTCAACAGATACAGAATGAAATTGTGGGAAACAGCAACTCGTCTAGCAGTTCTGCTTCAAGAGATCCTCCTGCCCCCTCTAAACTCCAAATCACCACTGGAATGGTAACTTACATTCCGAACTGGAAACATACTCACAGCAACATGAAACAGACTACAAGACATTCATTCTGTCTGAGACTTACAACCTATAACAAGACACAAGCACCAAGAGCAATAAACACCAGGACAGGAAAAGAAGAGGGGAAAAGAAGCACCACAGGTAGAAATACAGTGTTATGCAGTTACTTAAATGTATTGTGATGCATATTTAAATTCCCAGTTATGTAATACTGCTTCTGCTTTTCATTTCTGTGCTATGCAGCACTATGAATATCCATATGGTTTAAGACAGAATTGAAATGCACTGGAAAAGTAAGACAGGCAATCAGAAAAATTATCATGATCTGCTTAAAACGTAGTTAAATTCGACCAATGCAGTTCAACTTCTGAACCATTCATGAACACAGGATACAGCTGGAACTATAAAAGCAATTTATTTCTATGCATACATTCTTGTACATGCAAATTGTTTCAGTCCTCAGTTATGGTCAGTTTTCAGAAAAGAAGCACAATTTCTGTGATGTGATACCTATTTACTAGAGACCATTTATTTATTTATCATCATCTTGAAATCTAAAATGAAGCTACAGAAGGGTGTTACTTGGGAAGAGAACCTGTGCTTTAAAATCACTGTGCTGCCAGGAAAGATAATCAACTATTATATTGTACATTTACATAACAAAACTCAAGCTTCAAAGTGTGAAGAAGTAATAGGCTTTCAGACCACAGTATTTGTGATACTAGTAACAGACATGACAAAGCAAATTTGTTGCAAAAAAAAAAAAAAAAAAAAATTTAA
>NDXB01004181.1:73496-101182 GCA_002631895.1 Agapornis roseicollis | reverse complement strand
AAAAAAACCCAAAAAAACAAAAAAAAAAAAAAAAAAAAAAAAAAAAAAAAATTTTTTAAAAAAAAAAAAAAAAAAAAAAAAATACTTTATACTTAAAAAGGAACAATTGATGGTTTTAACTAATCTAAACTTTGTCTTCCAAAACACAATATTGTCAAACAAGTGAAAAAATTACACGTATCTATTCAAATGAATAACATGATCGAGACAAAAACCAACAAAAGCCTAACTTTATTTATAACTTCCCCCAAAATGACCAGTGAAACTAATGCGAATCAATATAGGCTATTTGAAGCCAGTTCCACATAATTCTTATCAGGAAACAGAGTAAGAGGGGAAACTACATGCAGAGAGATGTTGCAGGGGTGTAGCATTCCAATCATCCTTCAGAAGCACAAATTACTTCTTAGAGGTCAATAAAACTAAGTCTCTACAAACACAACGGTTTATGGGGGTGGAAATAAGTGATCAAATTGTGATTGTCAACATCTTTACTCAGCTACAATGCAATTAAAACTAAGTACATACATTCCAAAATTGTAACATGCTTATCATCAGAGATGAGCATCAGCAGCTGCATTGAAATAACTGCTCAGTATCTGTGAAATTCCAGCCTTCATAAATTTCTGTATCAACGTTTCTGGCATTCATTTTATTTTTCTTCCCTCTAGGACAGTACTAGTGATGCACTTCAGATACCAAGAAATGAAAAAAGTCCATTTACTACCCAGAGGAAAACATTCTTTGGTTGCTTAATTTGATGAGTCACTAGCTTCTTAAATTTTAATAAGAGCATTTATTCTGCAGATGATGGGGGGGAGGAGGGGATTATTGGAAATTACATTTTCCAGCTAAGACTGCAACACATGCCAAGTCCATTCCCTTATCTTCACAGATGGTTGGCAAAACCCAGCACAGTTTGAACAAGTAAAAATGATACTCACATCTTAAAAAGGTTTCTCTCCCAGGGAAATTAAGCCACTAAATGCAACAAGTAGTGTTTGGGGGTGGGAAGGAGAAGAATATCAAAACTTCCTGTTATGGTTCAGTCAAATAGAAGCACATATGGATACTTGCTACCATCTGGGAATATGGATATTTTTCCATACTTTCAATAAAGAGAGTTCGTTAAGAAAATAACAGTTGAAAAGCTATACTTTTTAAAAAGACATTGAAGAGAAGCCTCTCACTGTGAATGCAGCTACCCCAATATAGATATATAAGCAATTACAAATAAAGCCATTATACAAAGGAAAAATTCAAAATCATTGAATCATATTGTGGTTTGGGTTGGAAAGGACCTTAAAAATCATCTATTTCCAACCCTCCTGCCATGGGAAGGGAAACCCACCCCTAGACCAGGCTGCTCAAAGCCCTGTCCAACTTGGCCTTGAACACTTCCATGGATGGGGTATGGGACCATTGTAAGACGCAAATTACACAAAGCATAAAAAGAAAAACAAAAGGGACAAAACCCCCACCAAACAAAACAGACAAATAACAACAGCAAAGTTGGAATGATGTGGTACATATGAACTCTTTCATTAAAGGGGAGAATAGAAAGTTGAATATAAACATCAGTAAATGGTGGGTAACCAGAACATATATAGATATTTAAAAGCACATGTCCACAGTATTATATTAGCCTGTAGAATCTGCTCAAAGACAAAAGAAGAAAACAACCTACTGGATTGCTAGATGCATACAGATACAGATGCAACTAAAAAAGTAAACCACACGGGGATCTTTTTATTAGCATTTCTAATCTCAACACATTCTTTCAGGAGAGCCTTGAATCTTTGTATCATACCATGGAATCATAGAATCATAGAGTAATTAGGGTTGGAAAGGACCTTAAGATCATCTAGTTCCAACCCCCATGCCAAGGCTCTGTCCAACCTGGCCTTGAACATTGCCAGGGATGGAGCATTCACAACATCCTTGGGCAACCCATTCCAGTGCCTCACCACCCTCATAGTAAAGACCTTCCTCCTTATATCCAATCTAAACTTCCTCTGTTTAAGTTTGAACCTGTTACCCATTGTCTTGTCACTACAGTCCCTAATGAAGAGTCCCTCCATCCCTTTAGGCCCCCTTCAGATACTGGAAGGCTGCTATGAGGTCTCCACGCAGCCTTCTCTTCCCCAGGCTGAACAGCCCCAACTTTCTCAGCCTGTCTTCATACAGGAGGCGCTCCAGTCCCCTGATTATCCTCGTGGTGGATAACACTTTTAGTAATATTTAATTTTGTCAGGGTTTTTGTTCTCCTAAGTTATTTTACCTTGCCAGCAATTTAAAATAAAAGATACTCTAAAATTATACCCCTTGTTATATTTTACTACATTCTGAAGTATTTTAAGATAAAAAAAAACCAAGTTCATTTTATATTTTTAATTTCAAAGTGCTTAAAATGTGTCTAGAAGGAATATAGTACTATATACAAGTTAGTATTTTGCTTTAATCACATGAAAACAGAAACGCCTAGTTAGTTCAGATCTTTGAACACCTGATGCCCTGAATATAAACATTTGATTCCCACTAAAATTGAAAGGACTTAAGACTTTTATATCTGAGAAAAAACAGCTTGCATTATTATCATAGAAGCTACACAGAAGCACAACTATAACTTTTGAGTGTACACTGAAAAAATGTATCATTTAGAGAAACAGAAAAAAGCACCATGACACAATCTTAAATTTTGATTATTTGGGTTTATTTTGTTATAGTTTTGGATAAATAGTCTGAACAAAAAGAGAACTAAGATGTAAATGTATAGTTATTATGGCAATAACAAACACTGGCATGGTTTTAGTCTACACATTGTAAGCAATACATTTGTCATTACTCTGACCATATACCATTCAAACTCAGAATATGCCTGCTGCTACATCGTTACAGGCCTCCTGCAGGCCTTATTCAATCCATGTTAGAACATCAGTGCTTTGCTGAATTCCACTGTTCAAACTGCATTTAATCAGTCTTTGGTTCCTCTCTAGTTTGTATATATTTATATTTAAGCTTTAACAGGACAGCTGTAGGCACAGCTGTGGCTATTTAAGCTTCAGAGAACTAACCTGCTCATACTTACTATCTTTAAGCCCTACTAAAATCTGTGTAACAAAAAGAAGCTACAATTTCTTTAACAATACACTGACAAGCCCATAAACCAGATATATTGGTTTCAAAACCAGAGTTTCGGAAGTCTCTGTATATCCCAATATTTAGCTTTCTTAATTCAAATGTTTAAAACTACATAATCACTATAACCTATTTTTTATGTCAGGTAAGGTGAAGAGGCAATGTGGTTAGTCCTGAGGGAAGATTAAACACAATACATTTCTTCCAGCAGCCAGAAAGAAAGCACAGTAGCAACAAGCTAGAATAAAGCAGAGTGAGATCCAAGACTTTTAAAGCCCAAGAATACATGGAAACCCACATACACAGATGTTACTAGATGATCATCTCTCTCTGATGATATGCTTTATTCAGTCACCAAACCAGTATCACTCTTCCATTATGAAAACTTTGAAGCCTTCCTGTATAGAAAAGCATACCTATTCTATCAAATTTAGTTTCCAAAACACCCCCACCACTATGTCTCTCCAGTCTAAACATGCTACATTTTGCTACTTAAAAAGTCACATACAGGTTAAATTTGAAAAACTGAGATGAAAACACTATCTCCATCATCTGAAAGATTAATGCTTCCCAGTTCAAACACTAAAGTTGGTCATCTTCAGTTGGCATTTGCTCTAGATGTGTCCTATCTTGAAAAAAATCCTTTTATTTAAAATTAATCCACAACTACCAACCTTAAATATATTCCCATCAAGTCACTTTGACAAATGAGAGAGAACTGATGTAACTCTACAAAATTACTAAAGATACATACAATAGTAAACTATTTTCTTTGGTTACTAATGTTTCAAGTAACAGCTAAATTTCCTATTTTTTTTTCCTCTCTCTCTAGTAACATTCTTGCTCACCTTACTCTTACCCCTCACCCCACTTTTTTTTTAATCAAGGACAAAGAGGAATGCAAGATTGCAACTGCAAGTGGGAATATGGGCTTACAGTAACTAAAAACCATCATGAAACTACTATTTGAAAGAAAAAAAAACGCAGCATGTAACATACTAAATTTTTCTAAAACATGTCACCCCTATTCCTGTGCTTCTGACCACATTCTGTAGAACTGAATTTTCTCCCTCTGCCTGCATTCTTTACACTTTCCTTTGTCACACTAGTAACTTTTGAACAAGGTTAATTATGGCTACTTTATGCTCAAGTACTGTCAGCTGGGAGGGAGGGTGAAAAGGCTGGCAAAGCCAGCAACAGGAGTAACAAGAAACCTGATTAGTAGTCTGTGACATCTAGCAGCTTCTGATAACCTTAAAAAGTGTATGAATGTATTTGCATATATTAATTTCCTCCAGCAATTTTTGAAAACTTAAGCAAGCAAGATGCTTTGGAAGTTCTCTGGCTAATAAAAAAGACCAAATTTAATTATGAAAGGTATTCTTCCCAAAGTCAATATTATTTTCTTGCAAAGTTAAGAGCCACATTTTATGTGAAGCTGTAATAAAATCACATCTGATTAAGCACCTGTGGTTTGTTTACTAAATCTGTATTAAATTAGGATTGAAAAAATGGTTTACATATTTCTTGTGAGCAATTCTAAAACCAGTTACAAGTTCAGATTTATGTGGAATTTGGTTAAGCTTTCTTCAGAGAAGAAGTGATCATATATTTTCTCTTTAGTTACTAAAACCAGTCTTTGTGTTAAAGGTAAGTTCTCATACCAAATTTCCAGGAAGTTGGGGAGTAGATCAACATGAAAATGCATTCAAAATAGATGTATTTAATACAAAAGGAAAGAGGATCTGGAAATTTTCTTTAAAGTAGTGTTTGTTCAAAATATGGTCTGGAAATATTCAAGCTTCAGCTGCAGTATCCCACACACATTACACATGAGATGCACACCTACACACAAAGATATAGGCTTTTCTTTAAAGGGCATTAATTACTATGGCAACTACTGTGATTGCCATAGGCAGGTTCACTTACTTTATCATTACTTGTATACCCACAGAAACTCCAGAACCCCATGACATTTATAAATACCGTTTCAATTTTATCCTACTTTATCCAGTATTGGAAATGTACCATCTTTTGAAAATGAAGTAACACGCATCTTAAATTAAATGAATATACAAACAGATCTTGCCGTGCAAACAGAGTAAAGATTCGTGCCCAAACTTTTGAGTAATTCACAGTAATTTCAGAAGGCTGAAATATATAAACTCTAGAAACATATGAATGCATGCCTCGCTGTCTTTCTATAGCCAACACTGACTGAACACTTCAGTTTGGAACACATGCAGAAACAGACACCACCCCCAAATAATTATTTTTTTGTATCATATACCTGGCTTACAAAATGCTGTCTTCAAATACAGCAAGACTGATACAAAATCACAAGCAAGAGCTTTTTTGTGTGTTTTCATCCATTTTAATAATCTCTCTATGCCACTAATGTAATATTAGAATATACAAAAAAGATACATTAAAAGAACCAAGTGGCAAGAAAAAAAAATCAGGCCAGAAAGTACTAGTATAACTGTTACCCATGCAACCTTCTAGTAATCGACTGTGCCACATTACACATGCAAATATATACACACACAAATTTACATACTGTTTTACTCAACCTCTGCCCGGTTCAGTGCACACAACAATTAAGAAACAGTTACTCAATATTTTACATATTTAGCTGAGTGCATGAACTGACTTCTCTTTCCAATATTCACCTCTTTTTCTAAACAAACAATCACTAAAATGTCTCTCACACAATACTCTGTGTTACAGGAACTAATTTCGTATTTTAAAATATCCCAAGAGACATTGTTTTCATAGATAGGAAAATAAACTTTCATTTCTTTGCCCTTTGTAGGCTTTACTGCATTTAAGCCTGCATAAGTTTTGCTGCTTAGCACCTTCAGGTTTGATCCCACCAGTTCTGCTTCTGTCCTACCACAGGCTCTTTCACTCAAACCTCTTCCTTTCTTCTATTTGCCTATTTCCATGATTCAGGACTCCCAACTGTATATCCTTGCTAAGCCTGACATAACCTTCCCTTCTTATCTCCAGTCTGCCTACTAGTCTGAGGAAGACTTGCTGCATAGAAAGGACTGAAAGGACATTTCTGTCTGAACAGGAAGAGCTGCATGCACTCTTATTAGAGTGCATATTTTCAATGAGGAGCAGAGACATTAACATACAGAACAACTAGCTCTTTTTCAGCAACATTTACTTTGGAGTTGTAAGAAATACCTAAGAACTTGTGTTTCCACTAGTTCATCTGCTTTCTTATAATGTTTGGTTTAAAATACAAGTTATTGCAGTTTAACTTACCGAACGTTTTCTGGTCTCAATTTATCCAGTACCATCTCTATTAAATCAGGCCTAAATTCTTCAAGCAAATATTCAGCAGCCAATACTTCTTCTATAGGGTAATACTAAAAAAAAAAAAAAAAAAAAAAAGCCAAAAAAAAAAAAACCAAAAAAAAAGAAAAAAAATTAAAAAAAAAAAAAAAAAAAAAAAACCCCAAAAAAAAAAAACCAAAAAAAAATAAAAAAAATAAAAAAAAAAAAAAAAAAAAAAAAAACAAGCCACACATAAATAAGCCCAGAAGCATGTAGATGAATTAAACAAAAACAAGCATGAAAGAAACACCATTTTGTAAAGGAAATAAAAGCATATGTTTCTGGTCATGAAATCTGTATTAGCATTGTCATTTAAAGTTAAAAGTGCACAGATGTCTTAAAATCTTTCTCTTAAAACTAAACAAGATGAAGTAGTGAAATTATGCAATAATTTCTCCTCATTAGGTAATTTTATATACCACATATTACCATTCTCTTGAAATACTTTATGTCCCAATATAAGAAGTCACCCATTTAAACACTGTTTTGAAATAACCAAATTAAAAAGAACATGGCAAATGCTGACCCCTGGAGGATATTTTCAAAGATAGCAAAACACAAAGTACTCATTAAAGTGCATTTGGGAAACATGAAGCATAACCGAAACAGATCAAAAAAATAAACCAAACTACAAACAAAATAAATAAACAAAACCCATCACCATTATGAAAAACCAAAATCCACCACAAAAACAAAACCAACAAACCACTAAGGTTTTTCTAGCATTCTTTAAGAATTCAAAATTTTGTTTACAGTAATTGAAAGTATATTTCCGTTATCCGACAGCATAATGCAAATTTAGATATACATAATTCTAGTGGGGTTTTTTAGGATCAAACTGTGAATCTCTTACAATAAGTCACAATTGAAGAAGAAAAAAAACATTTCCGAGTTCCTCCAAAAATTCTTAGTATAACTGATAGGAAAACTTTATTGATAAATGGTTAGCATGGGAAAATCACTGGGTGACCTAAGCACTGAGTACCTGCAGTTTGCCATACAGATGCACTTTTGACCAGAATTATTATAAAATGGCTTTCTGAATTACATACATTATACAAACAACTACAGTGAAACGACTTCCAGAACACAGTATAACACACAAGCTATTCTGGAAAAGAGAAAGGCCTGGGGGAAGGTGCGGAGACCAAGGGCAATGTACCAAACCTGTGTTACAAAAAATTCAAATGTGAATGCTAAAGATCCAGAATTTGAAAGGTCTATCCTAAAAGATTAATTATACACTGATGAATTCTCATTTAACTACATTCTGCATAAACAGCCAAGCAGACTAAGCAACTTGAAGGGGAGATGTTAAGTAATCTCTTCTAATGCTCTTCTAACCTTAAATTATCAGGGCAATACAGATTTAGAGACCTGAAATTTACACTTTATTTCTTTTACAGGCACATGCCACTGTCTGCTCACCAAGTGGACTTGAACATAAATTTTCTTTGGTTACTTTGTTATTTCTACATTGCACGAGCAACAGGATTGGACAGGATAATGTCTAGAGGGCCAGTCTCAACTATTTTGTGATTACTTTTCAGCAAGGTCAGAGCATAATGTAACTAAACCAAAACAGACTAAAACCATCTAGATATGACAATCAGATCAAAATAAAATTTTTAAAATTACACAGCTAAGGAGACAAAACACAACAACAGAAAGAGCACTGCAGACCAGGGAACAATTACCTGGAAAGCATCAAGCCTACACATGACAAATATGAAACATAATTTGACAGCAAGACCTTTGTGGCAACTCCTTAGACCAGTGCAAAAACGCTTTAAAGATGAACTTCTGCGTTGTCGAGTAAAAAGGTTTTGTAAGCTTTTTGGTAAATATTCAACAACCTATGACATTATGTTTACTCATGATAACTTTCACACATGTTCTTGTCTAAGTTATGAAAAACAGTATTCATAAGTGCAGGAAATCACCAACCAATAATTCTTGCTCAATTAATTCTAAGTATAGACTTAGTATGATTTTTAGGCAATAAAGAGAACTAGAAAAGTTCTTTTTTCCATTAGTGTTTAAGCAACTAACAGCAGAGTTGGAATTACCATTCATACTGCAAACCACAGCAAACAAAAAGCTGCAAAAAAAAAAGCTCCTGAATCAATACCCTGCTCTTTAGAACACTGCTGGCAACTTCCTGGCCTGATTTTTGGAGACAGCAATTGTAAACGGGAATGATCCAACAAATACAAACCACCGAAAGACTGTTTCAGAAGTCCATTTGTTAAAGAGAATTTATGTATTTGACAGAATAAAAGCAAGAGACAAATAGGAGGTCCTTTAAATACCCATTTAAATTATTTCAGTTGTCTAATGCTTTTTAGTAAACAGCGAGACTTTATCACTATTTTAGACTTTACAAATTAAAGGTGTAGGAGCATTAACAGGAATTCTGGCCAAGAAAGCAAAAATGCCTCTGAGTAGATGTAGACATTAGCTGTGCAATGAAGAATGGCTGCAATGCACAGAAGTTGCAAGAATTTAACTAGGCAAAAAAACCCTGCCTAAATTTTCCTTTAGTGCAAAATGAGGGAACTGAACTTTGTAAGAAGTATAAAAATTAAGTATAAGCTACATGATTCTTTCAGTACCAGTACATGATCACATTAGTAAGAGTCAAACATTTGTAATTTCCTCTTAAAAAGGATGTTTATGCTTACTGCACTATTTCAACATTGTTAACTATAGAAGCATTTAGAGACATAGTGCTTGTACTGATGATAAAAATCTTTAGTTTTCTAATATTTCCCTAGAGAACATTTAGCTATCAGGTAGGCACAGAATAACACGGCACATACATCTTAAGAAACACTGAAATAGATCAAATGGCAACTCCAGTTACTGTAAAATCAGTTCTACCAAGCATAGAAATATAAAATAGTAGAAACTGAAGGAAATCTGACTTATTGACTACCAAAACTAAGATTTGTGCAGCATAATATTAACCTCCTAAGCTCCAGGAGTACATGGAACCTTTGCAAACACCTGTATTTACGAAAAGTATAATCAAACATAGCACTACTGTATTGTAAACAAACAACGAAAACAATCGCTTACATGTAACATTCCTCCAAGCTTTGATGTATAACCTCGTGGTCGTTCCTTATCTTTAAACCTGAATGCCACAGCATTTAGATCCTAGGAAACAATGTAGGAAATGGTTGAAAAGTGTATGTTAAGGATGATCTTAAGAATAATTATTGATACTTAATTGCTTTTATAAAGTAAAATAATAAAGTTTTGTTGTAGCCATTTTATAGTTATCAGACAGGTATCTAACACAAAAGGTCTCAGTAATATTCAAGTTGAACAATACACAGAAACAACGTCAAGTGTTATACAAGTCCTGTACGTCCTGTTCATAGTAGAGATCCATCTCAAGGCTCAGATATTTAAATTTCCCAATAATGTGAAAACACACCAACTTTGATACAACCAATGCATAGTGTTCCAGTGCAATGACTGTTGTTATGTTAATGAATTGAAGCCTTTCCCTCTTCCTTTTTTATCAGCCAACCAAAAGGTACATTTAGAGATAGAAGTGTTTCTTTATGCTGTCTTAGCCACAGAAGTAGAACACATCATTCTTAGAATTCAATGGCAAGAGTGAACTAAAGACACCTAGGACTATAAAGCAAATGAAAAGGACAGTCCATCCATCTCTGAAACTATACTGTGAAACTCACTCATTCAACAATTCAGCTGAAAATAAACTCAAACTGTTATTTTCCATCTGGTTTGCTAGCTCTTGCTGACTCACCTCACAGCCTCAGGACTATTCGGCCTGTTACAATAGGAGCAGGGGAAAAACACTGTGATGAGACAGGAGGATGGAACTGTCCCTTTAAAATCCTGTATTTGCTTACAATGGCAGTGAAAAAATTCCTTTCAGACTTTTAGCAGAGGGTAATGAGACTTCTTTTAGAGGTATACAATTTCAAAATGCAAGAAAAGTTAATGCATCTGCAGAATTTCTACTCTTGGAACATACTGAACGGTTTTCACCAAATACAGCTAAGATGGAACAAGAACTCTTTAACCCAGTATTTGTAGTGAACCAACAAGTCTATATGCAAAAATGACACTTTTTATTTCACATTGTCATTGAGGAGTATAGTAATAGGAGACTTCACGTTTTGCTCTGTGCACACAGAACCACACAGACTCAAAAGAAGCATGAACAGTTCTGCAAAGACAGCCAAAGAATTCCATGAAAAGTTTAAATTCACCTCTCAAAAAGGTGAGAGAACAAAAAGCAGATTGATGTCCTACTGCCTTACAATCTCAACTATATGATTTGACACATGAAAGAAGACAGGAGTAGAACAACAGTCATTTCAATTTCCAGTTCAATGTTAACCCTCCACAGCAAACATTTCTCCCCCTCCACCTTCAGTGAAGACTAAGGAAGGTTATGAAGAGTCCCTGTGGACAGATTAAGGTTTTTCTTTCTCTACCTACATTATGCCATCATAAAACATCAGCTCACAGCTCTATAAGAGCATTTCACAACTATATTAAGACAGTATGCTCTGAATGTACTTGTCATTTGTGTCATGTTGCAACTCTAAAATTAATAAACTTCACCATGCAATTATTAAAGATTATTTCCACAGCCAAGGAATCTGTTATAACCCCAAACTCTAAAAATACAAATGCATATTTCAAGTAACAATCACTGTACCTTGCACTCTTGGAAAACCCATTCCTGAGGTCCTTCTGTACGTAGTTTTTGAATATATTGAAACATGTGCAAAATTATATCTTCAACATGCACTAGAAAGAAAAAGACTTGCTTAGTAATTCACTCGGTTCTGCACAAAGAAAAAAATTCTGATGAACACAAACATGCAAGCTTATATTTTTAATTACATCCCAACACATCAAGATACTCAAGTACATATGTAACCCCACTGGCAAAGTGAAACATTTTTTCCTGACATGCACTTGTTCCCCAGCTAATTCTGAAAACTGCAGTAAACATGTCTTATGTTACGATACTGATTTATAATGTAATTTAACTCAGGTCTAATTAGCATGAATAAGTAGCACACACAGGTATTAGCAGCTTTTCTTTTAAATAAATTTACTTTAAAATATTTAATGAAATATTTTAATAGAACCTCAACTAAGTTAATTTCTTATGTTAGATGAAGCGTGCTAGCATACTGAGTTCTAAACACAGAGTAACAACCAGTTAATTAAAATAAATTGGCTTTCAACCTATAAACACAATTAGTCTCTTTGGATACAAACACAAACCCATCAGATGAGGAATAACAAGGAATGCCGACACTGTGTTTCACTTACAAAGTCCTTCTTCTGTCAAGTCCACATTAATGATGAAAAACATGAAACCTCTAGCACCTTCCTTCTGTCCTCCAACGAGAGTATTTACCCATCCTATGAAATTAAATATATATATATTACATAAAGAAATCTGTAACAATATACAGGTCAGACCTATCTGATTTTCTGCTGAGACTGATATGACAAACTCAAGATAATTTGATTACTGGGTAATTTACTTCTATTTGCAAACAGTAATATGAAGAAAAACAGTGAAAGATACACTCTTCTTCCCTTCCAGACATTAAGGGACCTGACAGTATTCTTTAAGTCAATAACAAAATAGGGCCAAGATCATTATGCCAAAGTTCATATAACCCTCTAAACAAGGGCAGATAAAGAGGAGTGCAAGAAATACTAGCTATAGTAGTCAGAGTGCCTGTTATTCTTACCCTCCGTAGAACAAAAATTTAGCACAAAACTAGTTAAATCCCAAACTACTCAAACAGTTGGAAGCTTTAAATTTAACATAGGAAGGTCAATTTTAAGTGAATTGTAGCTTAAAAAAATTGTGTAATAAATTAATTCTTAGTTCTTTACCTTCAAAGGCCTTACCTTTGGCTTTAAGCTCTGATAAAAGACTCCCAGGGCCTTCATGCCCAATCAGATGACCAAGGTAATGGCCAGGGTTTGATTTATAGTACTTCTGAAGGTCTGGTATAGGAAATGTGACATAAAGATTTCTAATGTCCTTAATGGGTACCACTTTGTAAAGTTGCTGAAGGGGAAATAAACAAGGAGAACCATAAACAAAAGGGAACTCTCATTATTTTATTCATCTCAGAAGCACATATGTTCCTTTCACACATGCACAGATATTTTATTGCAAACATATCAACAAAATCTGGAGAGTAAAACTTAGGGCAACACTTCAGTCCTTCATGATGCAAACACAAAAAAGAATTACCTCAGTTACTTACAGCTGTAGCCAAACATACAACCTTTACTATAAACTACTTAATATGTATTCAGCGTCGATAGAAAGGTAGGTGAAAAATTAGAGAAATAAATATGGAACTTAACAGGGACATTGATAGAAAATAATGAAGTGCACAGTGCATTACTGAAACGTGAAAAAATATCATTTAAGATATACACAGAGATACAAATGTATCTCTGTACGTACCCGGAGATGTTCTTCTTGGAAAGGATGTTCAGGAAACTCTGGTATAGGAACATTTTTATTCTCTACTTCTGAAAATAACTTTACTACTAAGCAAGTCAGCTCATCCAAGGATTCTAAAATAAAGAAACATTAGAAAAAGCATAATCATTATCTGAAGATTCTGGCAAATTTGGATTCTATAGAAATTTTATAGAAAACTAGTTTTAATGGTATGATGATTATTAATTTCAAAAAGGAAATTTATATTAATACTTAAACTTTGAAATATAACATGCTTCAAAGACCATGATTATTAAAGGAAGGCTTCAACCATGATTATAAGAAATCCAGTAACCAGAAAAAACGTATCTAAATTTTACTGATGAAGCTAAGCTGGAACCAAAGAAAGGACACATAAGATATTGTACATTTACAAAAAATAAACATTCCACAAAAAGGTTAATGGACATGGTATTACAGCTGCAAATTTTCCAGAGTGAAAGCACCTCTGCCAAAACTTGGGTTTTCTTCAGCTGTAGCTCACCTCCAGTACTTCATGTACCCTGTGAGTCAGGCTCATTGGTCCTCAGTGCCCTAAAATTTCACACACATCTGTGACCTGTGTAAACACTTCAACATCCACTCTACTTCCAGTCCTACTCTTCAAAAAGAATGGGAAGTCCATTTGCAGACAGACAGAATTTGATGTTCTGCATGAATTCACCTAAATTGACTTGTACCATTTATGTTGAAACACTGTCTTCAAAATAGCTATCTGCTTAAATAACTGCATTCTGGAGCCCTTCTCAAAGTGAGAATAAAATCAGAAAGACACATCCGACAAATTTTTTAGCACACGCCTTTCAAGGGTGGGCGTCTCTTGGACTGCTCAAAGTACAACCTTATTCCTTGAAAAATTTAAAAAAGCAGTCACCTTGTTCGATTTAGTATCCCACTTGGATTTAGAAGGCAGAATCTTTCCAACCCAACACATGTATGCTCCTGCACTTACACAACAGTACAGGGAAAAAAAAACCCTGAGAAGTAAAAACAACCCAAAAAAAACCAACGCACACTGAGGTGAGTCACTGTGCAACAAAGCTTTCTGAATGGCATGTAGTTCTACTAGAAGACCACTATTCTTATTCACACCAGGAAAATACAATGAGTTCGACACTGTCCCACATGACATTCTCTAAATTGGAGAGACATCAATTTGATAGATGGACCACTCAGTGGATACAGAACTGGCTGGATGGCTGCACGCAAGTTGTTGTGGTCAATGGCTCAAAGTCCAGCTGGAGGCCAGTGACGAGTGCTGTCCCTCAGGGATCAGTGTTGGGACCGGTCTTGTTCAACATCATTGTCGCTGACATGGACAGTGGGATTGAGTGCACCCTCAGCAAGTTTGCCAATGACACCAAGCTGTGTGGTTCAGTGGATACGCTGGAGGGAAGGAAAGCCATCCAGAGGGACCCTGACACGCTTGTGAGGTGGGCTGATGCCAACCTCATGAAGTTTAACCATGCCAAGTGCAAGGCCCTACAGCTGGGTCAGAGCAATCCCAGGCACAGCTACAGGTTGGGCAGAGAAATAATTCAGAGCAGCCCTGAGGAGAAGGACCTGGGGGTGGTGGTCAATGAAAAACATAACAAGAGCCGGCAAATGTGTGCTCGCAGCCCAGAAAGCCAACCATATCCTGGGCTGCATCAAAAGGAGCGTGACCAGCAGGTCGAAGGAGGTGATCCTGGCCCCTCTACTCTGCTCTTGTGAGACCTCACCTGCAGTATTGTGTGCAGTTCTGGTGTCCTCAACATAAAAAGGACATGGAGCTGTTGGAACAAGTCCAGAGGAGGGCCACAAGGCTGATTGGGGGACTGGAGCATCTCCCATACAAAGACAGGCTGAGAAAGTTGGGGCTGTTCAGCCTGGGGAAGAGAAGGCGTGGAGATCTCCTAGCAGCCTTCCAGTATCTGAAGGGGGCCTGTAGGGATGGTGGGGAGGGGCTCTTCATTAGGGACTGTAGTGGTAAGACAAGGGGTAACGGGTTCATACTTAAACAGGGGAAGTTTAGATTGGATATAAGGAGAAGTTCTTTACTTTAAGAGTGGTGAGGCACTGGAATGGGTTGCCCAAGGAAGTTCTGAATGCTCCATCCCTGGTGGCCTTCAAGGCCAGGCTGGACAGAACCTTGGGTGACATGGTTTAGTGTGAGGTGTCCCTGCCCATGGCAGGGGGGCTGGAACTAGATGATATTAAGGTCCTTATCCAACCCTAATTATTCTATGATTCTATGTTCATTTATGCTTTACAACAACAGTGAGGGTTCTCTTTAGGTCAGATTTCCAGTTGCCAGGGTGCTTCTTACTGAAAAAGTTTCCACTTAGAATTCTGTATGTGAACTGCCATTCTAAAGCTGTTCTATGATTACTCAGTGAATTTTGCTTTTGATCAGCTAAAAATAAGTAACTGAATGCCATTATTTATATTTTAGCAAGCTTTTGAATATCTAATACTATTTACTACAGAAATTATATTTTGGTTCCCCCACCACTTTTTACTGACACTGATACATTTTTATTTGTTTTACATTACATACATATAGTGGTGGGAAAACAAGAGAACTATTAGGCTGCACACAACTTCAGACATCCATTTATTTCAGAATGCCCAAGAGTGGAGACAGACAGATCATGGGAGACTTGGAAGTGCGCAACTCAACCTATTTTTGTTACAGGACTTCTAACTATTTATGTATTAATCAGCAGTACCACTACATTGACAGCAACATATTTCAGCAAAGAAATGATGCTAACAAGATTTGTTTTCTATACTCTGCCTTTTGTGGGTGAAGTGCCCTGAAAATAATTTTTAAATACTTGTAAATTTTCAAATTTGAGGGCAAGCCCTCAAATAGCCAAAGCAGTCACGAACATAAAGCCTTCCAGAAAGTAACTGCATCATTCTCTTGCTTGAAAAAATAACAGTGTCTTCTCAGGGAAAATAGCATACAATTTTTGTCCAAATAGCACTTCACTATTACAGTAACAACCACTTGTATAGAACAAATAAGGGTAGTTGTACAACATTTTGTATATAGGCAGACAAACATAACCCAAGTTACCTTTCAAAAAATGCTCTTATGAGTTTGAGAGGAAAAGTCCAAAAAATTGTTTCAAAGGCTCTATTTTTTCTAAATATTGAACTATTTACAAGGACAACACAAACAAACAGAATTTAACTGTGAAAAATGACTAGTAAAACCACTTAAATTCAGGAGTTTAATGAGAATGATTTTTGTATTTTGCATTAAAAAAATAGATGTGTAAACTGCAGAAATGTTTGAAAGGAACAGATTTTAAGACTAGTTTTTACATTTTATTGACATTTGAAATGCAAATCTTGTCTTCCTGGAATATTGCCTGTCCAGTAGACAACTACTTGAAAAAAAGATGCATTGAAACCTTCAAAACAGAACTGTTAAATGAGGAAGAGAATTTTAATTCAATTATTTTAAACTCTGATCACTATCTACTTACCTTCAAGTAATAAATATTTTTATAGAAACTTTTATTTTGCTCAGATAAAATAAACAAGACAAAACTGAGAAGGGGAATCACTCCTTTAAATAGCAATAAAAATAAATTCACTATATTGAAAAATATTTACAAGCTATCTTCATCAGTATTACAGTGTTTACTTAAAGATTTCCACTACCACCAAAATTTTTAACACGACATACATTATGCCCTACTGTCATTGCCTGCATACCTACCAGTAACACATCTGATACCCCACCTTTAAAAAAAATAAAAGATACATATAGCACATTTTCCTTTTCAGCTTGCAACAGTGAAAAAAAACCCTTCACCATAGTCAAATTAATATGTGATGTTACAGCAGATGAGATATAATAATAAGTAGATTTGAAAGGAATTAAGGAGCCTGGAACTGATTTGTAGTGAGTATATGCACAAAAGCTTGGATTTAGTTAAGAAATACAATCCTAACTGTGTCTGCCCACCTCAAAAATCTACAATAAAAAATGATTCAGATATATGCTATAATTGAAATTAAACAGGCACGTTTTGTTAATCAGCTTCACACTCAGCATTCTTTAAACAGAAAGTAGTAAAGGAAGATTTCACTTTGCTTATGAATTTTATTCCATTCACACTCATCATCCAAGCATTATTGTAAACCACCATGCAAATACCAGTCTGACAGCATATTTTCAAAAAGTAAACACTTTTCAACACTGTTATTAAGTTTTGG
Organism: Agapornis roseicollis; assembly: GCA_002631895.1. Taxonomy (NCBI): domain Eukaryota; kingdom Metazoa; phylum Chordata; class Aves; order Psittaciformes; family Psittacidae; genus Agapornis; species Agapornis roseicollis. The sequence continues at coordinate 83,943 of NDXB01004181.1, read as the reverse complement.
CAAGCCTATGTAAAATATTAACTCAACTGTGGAAAATTTTAAGCAGTTGGAACCTCTGTTAAGTTAATTCAGAAGTAGAATCATAGAATGGCTTGGGTTGGAAAGGACCTTAAGATCATCTAGTTCCAACCCTGCTGTCATGGGCAGGTATGCCTCACACTAGACCATATCGCCCAAGGCCCTGTCCAACCTGGTCTTGAACACTGCCAGGGAGGAAGCATTTACCACTTCTTTGGGAAACTGAACAAGTAAACTGAAGTAAAGCCTCTTTATCTGAATGTTAGGCCAGATGTATCCTTTGATAATACAGAAATTTTTATAGTGGAAATATAAGTCTAAAATATGAAAACATTATCAAAAGCCCTCTCAACATCAGAAACCAGACAGGTGCCAGTCTTCAGAAGACAAACCTACAATGACAAGAACTTGTGACTTGATAATAGATTTAAAATTTTCAGTTTATGTTTCCTACTGTAAGCTTATAAACATGAAAATTCATACATTGCAAGGTACTTCACTAAACATAAAATTACATTTGGTCAGTCTGCACAAGTTTTACATTCTTCCCTTCTGCAGATTTTCCAACACTTGCATTCACTTATATTTTCTTCAAACATAAATATACATAAAGTCTTACTCAACCAGCAGAATAAAACTCACCTCTTCCTAAGACACAAATAGCCATTAAATTTGATGAATAATAAGTAGAATGGAACTTTAATAGCTCTTGTCTTACATCTATACCTTCTTTGGTTGGTCTAGTTTCCAGAGTGAGTTTATTCCCTGTAATTTAAAAAGAAGTTAACTACATTTGATGTTTATGAATTTATAAACGAAAAATATATATTAGTAAGTCTGGTTTCCTCCAGATGGATAGTAATTAGAAAAACAAACAAACAACAACAAACCATGTACAATAAGTAAACTGGATCAGTGCTGTCAGCATATCTGAGACAATAAATACTTCCATTCTCAATCTGCACATTCCTAAAAAACCAAAGATGGTTTAGTGTCCCAAATTAATTGTTTTAATTTAAATGGGTTACTTCAAAGCAAGTAAGCCAAGGCTCTAATTCAGAGGTTTTTAATTTAGCACATTTGCAGCAGGTGTTTGGTCCAATATACACATTCCTATCATAGGAACCACTGTGTAAAATTACTTGTAGCATTGTGTGACACAAGTTATAGCCTAGTATATTAAATTAAATATATAATTACTAATTCACAAATATTATTTGGAAATTCTGACTGTTCAGCTTCTGCTTCAAAAACAGCTGAGCTGTTGCTGCAGTAAGGGAATAGGACTAGAGAGGAAGAAAACTGCAACTCTTCCTGAATAAGCCCAAAAGCAGGAGATACAGAACTTTCTCCATTAAATTATTCTCCTGTTTATTAGTGCAATTTTTATATCAACAGCAAGATTTCGATGATTTACTCTAAGGACATACTCCACATTTATAATCAAAACAGAACCCATGTTTAGTAAAGGTTAAGAAAAAAAATCAGAGTCTATGCAGGATTTTAATCAACTCCACTTCTCACTACTATGTGGACACACAAAATGGTCGAAAGAATCTACAGATCAGATATGCAAATATTCTACCCATTAACTCTGTGATCAGTAACTCCCTTAAGCCACAACCAGATCAGATACAGAAGAGAGCAAGGGATGCAGAAGAAGAAGGCAAGAAAGTGTAGCAGAAAAGCTGACATGTATATATATACAGAAAAAAAAACAAAACAAAACAGCAAGAGAGAGAGAAGACAGAGAGCATGCCTGCCATGCATATATGCCCGGTGCACAAATCCTACAATCACAGATGTAAGTGAATACAAATCAATGAGGCAAAATGAGCTACATAAACAATACATGATAAGTATATTGTCCAGATGTTTGGTGATTAGATAAATTGCAACAGTCAACAAATCACCATGAAGGGACTGCCTGAAGCAATATATTCCTTTAATTTTCAAAGTTCACATATAAGGAAAAAGAAAGGATTCTTAATTACACCTAAAAAGCATAATTAGGATATTATGTTTAAAATATTTTTGTCTGCATTCCTCACTATCTGCAGACAAATGAAACATGGGTTTTCTTTCCCACAGAATCAACACATAGATTAAAACAGAAAAAAATACAACAAAAAAGCACTAAAGCCTTAGCTCAGAAACTGCGCTGTTATAATACTGGAGTACATTAAGAGGCAAGAGCCTTGTAAGAAACTGGACTCTAGACAATGCAAAAGTACCTAGGAAAGTACCTGACACTGGTGAAGGTACTGACAGAGAAGAACTACCATCATAGGCATCAACTCAGGGAGATGGATGAAGGATATGTGGGACAAAATGCACATCCTAACAAGAAAACTGGAAGATTAAGGTGAATTTGTTTCTTTGGACAAAGAGTAATAGAAAGTTTGCTGGAAAACAGGCTACTAAGAGGAGTGACCTGAAGCATCAAATGAAGTCATTCCTGTACTTCGCTAGACTTAACAACATTTCAACTGGTCAAAAGGGAACAGTAAGAACAATGTCAACTGCAGTTGTCATGAAAACCCTACCACAGCTGTCATCTCTTAGTAAATAAAAAACATCAAAGCTGGGCTCTACATCTGCAAAGTCAGATCTACAGGAAGGCTACATGCTGTAATTTAATTTCAGAATCGGAGCCTAATGTAAGAAGAGGTGAGTATGACTACTGCTATTAAATTTGACCACATTTCAGGTATTCTCTCCATGAAAACATATCCCTTGTTATCAGCTATAAAACCTCTAATTGCAGAAAAACATTCTGCAACTTTCACTTACATTTTCTGAGTGCTATACAAAAATTAAATCTCTTCTGTAGCAGAGATTACAGAATGCACTTCAGATGCTTGCCTGCCCAAATTTTCAAAGTTACCTGTTTGGAGAATGTAGTTACAGTTTCCCCATTTCAGACAGCCTGTCTTTCCTGGTGAACAGAGCAAACATGCTCATGTAGCAGCTGGCTACCAGCTCCTTAACTATGACCTACATCAACAGGTGCAAAAATACTCTTTCTTGAGACAGAAGAAACTAACTCTTCAAGCCCATTATCTGCCCTTTCATCATCCTACTGTACCAAATCTTTTCATCAACTATTCATCCAGCAAACCAACAGAACCACAAAATGCATTCATGCTCAAGGCTCAAACAGTGCAGTGCATGAATTAATAGCCCTGTCACTTCGATAGTTTCAAACCCAAATTCACGTATAAAATAGCTTTTATAAAAAAATAAATAAATAAAATTGAAACTTCTGTCAAAGCATCAAACTTTTGTGGTTTTGATCACAAATACAGCATCTTACTTTAATGCTTTTTAAATTGAGGTTTTGGGGTGTTTAAACAGTTACTAAGCACTCTGTGAATAATAAAGCCATAGAAAACCCTACAACCATAAGATTAGGATTTGTCCAAGACCTTCTTATCTATCCATCTACTACTGTTGTGTTCTGTGCTTAAGATTTTGAGTTTTATATTCTTACTAGAAATTTTCACATTAACTTCCTCATCTTTCCAATTTGACCTAGCCACTGTCAAGCAGTCCTGATGCAATACTAGCTAGCAAAACCAGCATGTGACTAACAACAATTTAAACACAGTTTATTCACTTTGTTATGCACAAAGACTTAAAAGTACCAAATTATGACAAATCCAGTAATAGGAAAACAGCATTCACTACAGTAATTATCAGAATCATAACGGATGCCTCATCACTGTACTGCAAGTCTTGGATTACTCTGTTTCTTATTTTTTTGTCTAGCTCTGTTTGGTCTATGATGTGGAAAATATGATAAAGCACCATAATAAACTTGCATAGAAAGGGGAAAGAAGGCAATTGTTTCAGTCTGTCTTTAACAATTTTATATAAACAATGCTACTGTGTGTTACACAAAACTCCAGTGGATGGATAATTATATTTTGACAAACCTGTTCCAAATTTACTGAAGGGATGATTGGGATTTCCAGTAGCCTTCTCTAATTGAAACAACCTCCAGGCATCATTCATCAGGTTCTTCTCATGCTCAGAATCAACAGCATTCACTTCCCTGTCTTTGCAGCTTTCATCAAACAAAGGGCAGAGGAAAAACTGGGCAAATCTAAACAGAAAAATTTAAATTAAAGGCAAGAGTACTGTACCTAAACAGTGTCAGAAAACTATGAAGTTTATGTACCTCCTGTAAACACACTAATATATTATTTCTGTAATGCAAAAGTTATAAATTATGTAACAGTTCTGACACTGATTCACAAATTTTATTTCTCAGTTTCCTTATTTATAAATGCAGAAAACAATATATTCATCATATAAGGTACTATGAAGATCAAGAACCTTACATCATAATTAATACACTGAACATTTCTACTGTTTTGAAGTTTAGCTGCAAGAGACTCTTTTAATCTCACAAATCAAGCCAGTCTAGTCAGACATCAATGGAAACTCCAAAGGAAAAAAAAAACTCTGTACCTCACGGACTACACATCTTGCTGTTCCCTCCCACAAAAGGCAGAGATTTCAGTGAGTTCCTTTTACTAAAGGCACCCTAATATATTTCTAGACTTCACCCTTCTTTCGCTACCAATGAAATAAGGATCCTATAGGAAGCATAGTATTTGCTTATGCAATCAGAGTATTTGCACAATGCAGAATCATATAATCATATTCTGTGTCCCATATGAATTATGAGTACTCCCAAAAGCACTCAGTGTAAACACAAACTTTGAACTTCAAAAATACTGCCTCAGCAAAGAACTCTGCTAGCTGAAAAAACCTGAGCAAAACTTTTGTACTGAAAAATATCTGGTATCAGTTTTAACAAGAGACAGCATCCTCAAACATTTCTTTAATATCGTAACAAAAAAAAACCAAAACCCAAACAAACAAAAAAAAACCAACAAAACCACAAACTTTTACACAATTACAAATTGCACCCATGCCACAAAAATCTATTTACCTGTCTAGTGCACCTTCCAGATGTTCATGTGATACGTCAAAGTAATAGTTGGTATGTTCTCCACTTGTGAAAGCATTTGAGCTCCCGGCATGCTCACTAAGAAATTGGCTATACTCATTCTCTTTTGGATACTTCTTGGTTCCCAGGAACAACATATGCTCACAAAAGTGACTAAGCCCAGCAATGTTGGGGGGATCAGACAAGGATCCTGCAGGAAGAAAAAATTCCATGTAACCATTCAGAAAGTAGTAATATTAAATTGTTAAGTCTTTTAAAGTGCTTTATATTACAGTGTGTTGCCTCAGGCAATTATATCAATTCTGTAGATGTAAGCAGACACTTGTGCAGCTACAGTCAACTAAATTCAATCTTAAAAAAAAAAAAAAAGAGAATAAAGACTTAGTAACTGAACCAATTAGTGTCTCAAATTGCCTCTCCAAATCACCCTGAACTGCCTTACAGAGACAATTTTTCTGTTGAAGTCCATGATTCATAATCGGTAAAGAGCTGGCAAATCAGTGTTCTGACTTCTACACCTTTACTTTAATAATTACACTGTGTAAAGGGCAGCAATTGCCAACCACAATTAAGGAGGTATTTATCCTGTGGTTTACAGGATGACTGATAACCTGTAATTGCCTGAACGCAAGCAGCTACCGATGACCAGCTAGTAATTACGAAGGCGGATGTATTAAAAGACAACAATGATGTGCAAAAATGGAAGCCAGAAATGTGGAAGTTAGAATGACCTGCTTTGGAGTATGCACTGATGTGCAATGGGAGAAACGAAGGCAACAGATATATCTCCTTCAGTACACATGCAGGAATTGGATACTGAAGTTGCCTATTACTGTCACAGTACCTAACAAAATCCTCTGAGTGAGAGGACTTGTGACAGCTATCTCCATAATAAAAAAGGCCAGAAATTTTCAAAGATGTTCTACTATTTCTGTCCAAACACCAACGGCAGCCAAAGCTCCCAACTACAAACACGGCAAGAGGACCCTTATGTAATGCGTGCGCACATCATACTTTCCAAGCAACTGAGAAACTACACAAGCCTGAGAAATACCTCAGATCTAAGAAAGGCTTCCATTGTTCCAAAGAATCAAAGTAACTACCTTCCCTTCTATTTCCAGTGTTTCTATTTGCACACCTAAGCATCACTGGAGTTAGGGAGTGCCCTTCCAACTCTTCCAGCACTACAGCATTTCCTCACCTCTACACATCAACAACCTAGCATGAAAGAAAAAAAAAAAGGTCTGACATAACAGATGGAGCTGTCTGAAATAATTGCACTCACACCCGCTCCTTTTCTGCTTACAAAAGATCTTTCATAACATGAAACTTGATGGTTAAAAGAAGTCTTTCTACTGACTGAGCTACACTTGAGTAAACAGAGAGTACAGTAAGAGTATTTAATTAACTCTAATAATTTTCAACTTCATGTGTCAAAGAATTAAACAAACTCTAAATGACAATAAAAGGTGAAGCTGCCAACTGGACACCATGCCTGCCAGTTTATTTGCAATTAAGATACCAAAACTTGAAGCAATTTTATTAATGACATAACGAATACAACATGCATTAAATACCTATGTGTACATCAAGTGCTGCTGAAGATTTATCTGTGGTGGGGTCACTAATGAGAAGAGCTTTAATGCCATTTGCCAATTCCAGTCCACGATATTCTCGTTTATCCTCAGGTGATTTGATAATTTCATTTGTTATTCTCTTAATAGCTGGATTATTCATTTTGTTGTTTGTCCCTGTCTGAAACCTAAAAGAAAGCAGAAGAAATGTCACTTTAAATTTTAACATAGACCTGGATAATATTTTAATATTATGATAAAGAATTCTGGGCAATACTGATACCAAGAAATTGACTTCTGCACAAAAGTCACAGAACTGGACTAAAAGTTTAGCTCATATCCTGAAAGATACTGCTGTTAGAACAAAAACACAAAACCAAAAACCAAGCAACATTATACATTTGTAGATCATGCAACTGAATGTTTCAAGTTTCATACTAACAGTAATTTAAGAAAGTAAAGAAATATCATCCCCTTGTTCAATTATGATAAAAACTAAATTAAATGAAGCATACACTGCTCTCTCAGGTGTACTTTCAGGCTTCAGAAAAGTATTTAATGTGTCTGAATTGGTGGTTATGTTATAAATGTTGTAACTTTGTAACTGTCAGATAAACAAAATTTTAGTAAACCACAGTATTTGTACACTCCAGCATGAAAGGACGACATCATTTCCCATAAAAATACAAACACACTGTAATGCTGCCCTGATAAGCAGGAACAGATTCACATGTTTGAACTTCTACTATTAATTTAACAGACATATTATTAGACATGCTTCTTTAATTGCATAATTTTGAAATTCTAAGAAACTAAGTGTGAATCTGAAATTATGAACTCTGGTTATTCAGTTTTTTTTAAATGCCAAGTGAAAAGGTGAGCCATTCAGATTTGGGTATTTGGGAAGCTCAAGTAGAACCACTTGGCTGCAAGTTTAGAACAAACAAGCAAGCAAATAAAAAACAACTGCACCAACACACAGAGGGGAAAAAAAAAAAAAAAAAAACAAAAAAACCCCCACATGCACAAAAAAAAAAAAAAACAACTGCACCAACACACAGAGGGGAAAAAAAAAAAAAAACAACTGCACCAACACACAGAGGGGAAAAAAAAAAAAAAACAACTGCACCAACACACAGAGGGGAAAAAAAAAAAAAAAACAACCAAAAAAACCCACACATGCACAAAAATATAAGCAAATCCCAGAAACAGGAAATCAAAGAGCTATGCTCTGAGCCAACCATGTGGTTTATTCCAGCATGTAAGAGCTACTGAATTCTAACCCTGTTTTCTCAGAAGGGTTTTAGAACAAGGCCTGTTATGTGGTACCAGCCAAACTCAGATCTTTTCCTATGGTGAAATGTCGCTTGCTATATTGCCAACTAACTTACTACATAAGCTTCATTAGTCACTGCTGAACTAATTTCACTTACAAAGAAAACCAGATCTGAGTCTAATTCTACATAAGCTTCATTAGTCACTGCTGAACTAATTTCACTTCCAAAAAAAACCAGATCTAATTCTACCACAACACATAGACAGAGGCATGAGAAATTCTGCATGGCCTTGTTGGTATCACATAGATAACAAGGAGTTGTACAGTATTTACTTTCCCATTTACAGGTTGTACAGTTCAAGGAACTTTAACCAAGTTTTAAGACTACGCACAAGCTTTAAGACCACATGAGATGAGGAACATGAAGGACTGTACAGATCACAATATACTTACTGTTTCAGATCTTCAGTCATAACATTTTAACTAACTCTCTAGCTAGCAAACCAACTGCACACTCAGTGTTACCAGGTAACAAAAAACTTTTATTTATAGCTTAAAAGTAAAAATTAAAATGGGAGCCAGTTAATAAAATCTCCTTCCTAAAATTCTCTATCATTCTCAAAATGGGAAGCAGTTCTGAGAGCTCCTGTCCCTCTGGATTATCTCCTTTCCATTTAGTCATGTGATTCTACAGTATAAAAACAACAGCCAACTTGAAGTCAGCAGATGCAGAATCATCAGTGTTCCTGTTATATATTACAAAGAGGCTCATAAAGAGCTCATTATTAAGAGCATGTTAAGAACAAAAAGTTTTATGAACATAATGTCTACAGAAGAATCAGTGAAAAACAGTCTTTCACATACAGAAAACTAAGATTTTATCTGTAGTAAACTGAAAGTTTGTTTAAGACTGTATTTATGCTTGAGGAAAAAAATGCAAAGTGGAGAAGATATTATTGTGAAAAAAAAAGCAGTAAAGCAAGCATTAGATCTTTGACTGCTTTTCAAAGAAGTAAAAAAAAAAAAATTACTCTGGAACTTTTAAACAGACTTGAGTTCTAACATACCCTGCTATGAAAGAAAGCAAAATTACAAACAGGAATTATTATCCAAATTTTAATAAAACCAAAACAACAAAAAACCCCACAAAACACAGAAGTGCTGAACACAGAATCAGAATTTGAGTGTCTCTAAGCAAGTAATTTTAAAACTCAATGCGTGCAACTCAACGCATTTTAGAAGGAACATGGCTCTCACACTCTGAACTACCTTTAAAAAACCAGTGCAATCAAACGTAACCACTAAACAGTAACCAAAATGCTAAATTTCAATGTAAATATCTACACTCTCATTAGAACCTGTTATTTATCCACCTGTACTTAAGCTAAGCCTGCCTGGAGCACCTATAGACTTTCTTCCTCTTAAAAAATGCAGAAACCATTCAAAACCAAAGGATACTCCAAGTATAGCAACATCTCCATTTCTCTGCATCAACAGCACTGATATAATCCATGCCTATGATTTAAAAAATGCCTCCTTGTTGAAAGTTAAGTAGAAATACTCTACTAAAATGAAGATACTGTGTAAAATTTATTTAGAGAGACTAGACACTACTTTTCATACATGAAAATCAGTAACTAAACTGCTCTTAACTGCATTTCACTTGCTGGATTGACAAATAAAAGTATGCAGGGTACCAAGGAGGACTCAACCTGACTTCACTTAAGGAGCACCTCATTAAGATACTAGCTGCTTATCATAAGATGCATATATACTATAAACTTCTCAAGGTGTTGGGATTTTTTAAAATGTTAAATAATTTCCTCATCCTCTCTTATCTCTTTGTTATTTCTACACCACATCATTAAGTCACAGAACTTTACTGTTTGTTCAGATGACTCATCTTTTCAATGTGATTCATCAAATTACACAGCTTCTGTGAAATCTTATGAGATTTCAATTGATGTCTTGTGAAGCTGTACACCTCCATTCTATTATCATTTCCTAATTCTACCTCCTTCCTAGGCTACCTCCAGCTGGCAGTCAAATTTCAGTACAGGAAATACCTGCAATTTTCAAAAAGGTCAAACCTGGTAATTAAGCTTTCAAACCAAGAACTTAAACTTGTGTCTTTACCTTCGTTGTTGTTTCAAATGGGCATTGTGAATAGAACCTTCTCTTCAACTTCAAATGGGTCTGCATGATTAACTCACAATTATTTCCTTTCTAAACTGTAGTACCAGACAACTCATATCAAAGCAAAAGCAGATCAACTATGAAATATTCCTGAAGGGCAATGTGTCAAAAGAAGAAAACTAATACCTTCCTGCTTAAGTGCCATTCCTCCTGGTGCTATGTTACTACAATACAATAGCTAAAGAAGGAAATTTCACTTATTTACACAGTGATTTTTTCTTAAGGAGTAAATTCCAAGATACAATATTTTACATACGACTGTTTTATGTGCAACTTCTAAGCTAAGTACAACTGCTTTATAATAATACCACATTCCATTCTTTCACAAGAATCCTAAAAACCCTACAAACCGCTTTTTGACAACAGACTGCTTTCGATCACAGAAAAAAAAAAAAAAAAAAA